>CANUEX010216704.1:0-25107 GCA_948099535.1 Jatropha multifida | reverse complement strand
ATTATGACAAATAAATATTTGTATGAGAAAATATTTTTATTATATGGATGTGGGCCCGAGCTGCAAATAGTATGCATTACTAATGCTGGGTTATAATTAATAACTCTGATTGTCTTATAAAAAAAAATGTCATAATATGGGTTTACTATTCCGATAGTCAAATAATAATAGGGATGAGTTGTGATAGTTTAGGCTTACTACGGGCCTCGGGTGCCTTAAGCTTACCTAGGTCCTAGTGCCGGTCCGGCTCACGGTTTTGGGTCGTGACAGTTATAGACCCGCAATAACTAAAAATCCTAAAAAATCTCAATTTTAAAAAGAAAAAAGAAATCCTAAAAAATTTATTATCGTTAGTATTGACATCTACGTAATATTATTAAAATTCATAATTTCAGACACAATAATTCTATCTTAAAATTAAAGGTGCCACATGATTAAAACATTAAAGTCGAGACTAATAAAGTGTTGGTTGAAATGGTAAGAAACCTCAGCTCCTATAAGAGTGAGAATATATATTCGATTTTCGAAAAATGCATTTTACTGGAAGAGCCTAAAAACTTTACGCTCTGATCTTCGAGGGAGATTAGACCTGTTGGTTATAAAAGAAAAAACGATCAATAAAGTTGAGTAAATTTAAATATTTTCACCAGCAATGAACAGACGAGAGAATTTGAGGCGGGACCTTTTATCATTTTGCTTGGAGAAATATGCACTGGAAGAGTGTTGAGTGTTGTGGTCTCTATATCTACTGCAAAATTAAATGTGGCATATGGCAGAGGCCAGAGGGCATGACTCAGTGTTTGCCCACGTAAATGCCAAAAGTCCAGATTCCTATGAAAACGCCTAATCACTGAATTCAAATTCATCTATTAGAAAATAAATAAATAAAAAAAAAATAATGTTTTTTTATGAAAAATGCCCATTTGATGTGTGGTTAATGTAATTTTTAAAATAATAATTTTTCACATTTTTAAATTATCTCATAGGTGCTCAATTGATATAATTTTACAACTTAAAATTATAATAAATCTAATTTTATAAATTAAAATATTTAAAAAATGTATCCTATTCTCAAAGCTGGCACATGCAAACGAAGCCAGCCTTCCCTTTTTCTCTTATTATTAAAAAAATTTTACTTTACGAATAGCCTAATGTTTTTGTTTGGAGTTGTCTGAGGATCCAATTGACTAAAATAAAATAATAAAATTAATCAAACTACAAATTGAAGGGGGGACAAAATGATATTTTTATCTCTTATCTCCGCTACCTACTACCTTAACCATTGGAATGAACATGTCAAAAACGCTACACAAACACACCCACTTCGGTAACTCCTCTCTCACAAGTGGAGATGGAAGCGGTGAAGGTATTTTAGGGTATCCGTATTGTCCCAATCATAAGAGTAGTGTATGGGTTTAAACTTTTGGGTACCTACTATTTATTATTCATTATATTAAATGGGTACCCATGGATATTATGTTCATTATTAGTAAAAATTATATTTTAAATAAATTTGAATTTAGATAATTTAATATTCGCGGGTACTTTAACCTTATAAGGACATTTTAAACGAGTTTTGAATGGGTAAAAATTTAAACGAATTCGGATACAGATACTTAAATTGATATTTAAATAAATTTGAAATGAATACTGATAGTAAAATATTAAATAGATACAGGTATGAATAGCTTAAAATTCATAAGTGCCAACCCTGCTTCCATATCTACTCACAGGTCTTCAACAGTCCAAAATTAACCGAAGAATTTTTGGAGGGCTCAATATGTAAATTCACCGTTATACTTAAAAGAAAAAGAAAAAAGAAAATCTTGTGGCATCTATTTTGACTCATTGAATGTTTTAACTTATAAAGTTGAATTTGTTAAATATTTTTTTTGACTCATTAAACACTTTAACTTGTAAAATTGAATTGATTAAATACTTATTGAATAATTAAAAAAAAATAATGTTCCAAAAGTACTATCAAATCAAAATTTTGTATAAAAAAAATTAAAAATTTTAAAATTGATTGTCTTTAATGTAAAAATTTATGAAATTATTAGAAAATGAAATTTAGAGTATCACAAGATCCATTTTAAAATTCGGGTGCTATAAAATTTAATTTTTTTTTGTCAAAATTAGGAGTTAAAATATATATTGGGCTATTTTTATAGGCAATCTATATTTGATAAAGACTTGATATTTTGCTAAGCTGGATATTTAAATTAATCGCTATTTCTTATTATTAAATTTTATGGTACAAAATGGATTGTTATATATGATTTTGTTGGATAATTGAATAAATAATTTAGCGATCGAACTCAGGCCTGACAAAAAATAAGGGAAATCGGTTGAATCAAACTGAGCTAATTGGTTCGGTTTGATTTTGAAACATTTAGTTTCATTTCAATTTTAATAGAAAAATAATGATTTTTCTTTTTTAGTTTGATTTGGTTCTTATGATTATATATAAAAGAAAAATCCAAATTTAAAATCTTAAACACCAAATAGATTTATTTGAATTTCCTTGGAATAAATTTGATTTTGATTCAATTTATATTGATTCGGCTCGATGTAGATTGGACCAAATTAGATGAATTAAGACTGGACTTTGAAAAAGTTTTTTAAAAAAATGATAGGAATTGGTCATTCCAAATTCAACAACCAAAAACTGAAGTTGGATAGGAAGGTTGGTTAGATAGGAAGCTTTGTTGGTTGACTAAGTAATAAAAAAAGCATTTGAATCTAATTGAATAAAGTAAACATTGAGAAGATGACATTTTAGTCCTTTTTAATTATAATTCCATCTTTGGGTTTCTTTTCAAGAGGTCAAAGAGAGGACTATAAGTAGCAAAAGACAAATAAACAATTCAAACCATTTTAAATAAGACACTATCATATGTATGTATTATGAGGTTCCTTTCCCTTTCAGATTTGCACTATTTATTGCATGAAAACACTACAGATTCCTTTTCTCTTAAGATATTTCTATGTCTCCCACTATTTATTTATTTATTTATTTTAATTTATTGCAATTAAATTGGTAAACTATAAATAAGAGAGAGAAAACAAAAGAACTTAACTTCAAATGAGGTACATAGTTAGAATATTGATATAGGGAACATCATAGGTATTTAGAGCGCTTTTAGTTTAGTTGATTCATGTAATTAGTAGCTGATTTATACCTAATACTTAAGTTGTAAGTGTTTGATAAATTTTTTAATCAGCGGTTGATAGCTATTAGAAGTATTAAAATGTAGCTAATGAGCTTTTTGTTCATGTGTGTATTTTATTTATTTTTACTTGAAATTTTATTGTTATTATTGAATGATTTAGTGAAGATTTGATGTATAATTTGTGCTAAAGCAAGTCATGCATGTCATTTAAATTTAAGTTATATTTTATTTTGACTATTTATGATTTATTGATTGATATTTGTGACTAATGATAATTATTTTGGTGTTTTATCAATTAAAAATATGATTTATACCCTATTTGTGCAAACCAAACCACCTATGGGTTGATTTGTGTATTTTCCAAATTATACGGACTGTTTTGAAACATTTTCTAAGGACTTGACAACATTTCCCTAAGTTTGGAGGAGTTGTAGAATAAATTTGATAAAGTATGGACTAATTAAATAATTAATTAAGAAATTAAATTAAATATCACCTATATTAAGGACCTGTAATATTTGACAATATAAGTAACAATATTACAATTGGAACCTTAATCTAAGGATTGAGTGTGGACTATACTGGATTAAATTAATTCACATGTCCATTTATTCCGCATGGGTCCAATTTATAATAATTAAGGACTTTAAGGACCAAATAATAAATTGATCTTAATTCGGATGATAATTAATCATGATTAGTGTTAATTTGGTAATGATAATAATTTAAATGGTTAGACATAATTTAACTATATGGATTAGTAATTATTAGATAATATTTAGATTAATTAGGTGATTAATGGGGAAATAATGGAAAAAACAGAATTGTACGATTCTCAAATTAATTAGCTAATTAATAGAATGATATAGTAATTAAATTATTGGGTTTAAGAACCCTCATTAGATCAATTAATTTCAATTTAAGTATCAAATTATGAGAATTTTAAAAAATATAAAATTATTAGATTGAAATTAGTATACTAGGGTCTGTGCCAAAGTCTTGGAAAATGAGCCATTTATGAATTAAATGATGATTATGTGAAAATATAATTTTATTTGAGTTAATAGTTATGCAATATAAATCATTATGTTATAAATGAATATTTTATAAAATAAAATATTTTTGGTGAATTTATTATGATTATATGAAATTATGTAGAAATTGAGAATTTATATGATTATGGGTATGATTATGTGATGTAATTGTGAAACATGAGAAATTACTTAGGATAGAATATTTTGATATAAAAAAAATATTAATTTATGAATAAACGGATATTATAACAAGGAATTTTTTTTAGACTGTGAAAGGCATTATCAAAGTAATTATGAGATCGAAAATTTTATTATAGACACTGTTATGGATAGTGATATGAACTAAATTGCACAATAAATATTTTTTGTCTTAGCATATTTGGTTCAACAAGTAATTATACAAAGGTATGACATGCCATAGAAAAAACATTATTATCTGTATTTGACATCTAGTGTCTTACATGGGGTTAATGAATCCATTTTATAGGAGCTAACCAAATTCACTCTTATAGAGGTCAATGAACCCCATTTTTTGGATATAATCATTTGATTTCGAGCGACGAGTTGTATGATGTTATATGAGTATGCGAGCTATATGTTTATTATAAAATTCTCTTTCAGATATTTGATTTTTCTAAGCATGTTAAAAGCCTAATTAAAAATATAATTTTTATAAAGTAATTAGATAATTAAATATACTTTTCTTATGGAAATAAGCTAAATTATATAATGCTATAACTTAGTATAATATTGTGCTATTAAATGATGATACCTCATTATTGGCTTTTATATTTTGTGTTGTATTTGAATATTTTTATTGTGTGACTATTATGCTATGATGTGAAGTATTTTAGAGGTCAAAATAAGTAAAATATTATATGAGTAATACTTAAGTTTAAGAAATGCTTTAATATATGAATTGTACTTGCTTATGTGAAATATCATAAAAATAAATAAGAATTAATCAAGATTAATGTATTCTTTTTTCTGTTAAAAAAAAAGAATATGTTTATCATAATTAACGCATGAAATTAATAACATGGTCACTTGAAAGTATAATTAAATGGAGCAAATATATTATAATTGCTTTTAATTTATGATTTTCTTGGTGCATTCTAAGAAATATTTATCGAAAAATTATGAATAATATTTGATTGATTATTAGGTACTTAAGTAATGTGAAATAGATGTTTATTATTATATAAATAGTGGGTGACTCTGTCGTATGAATAAAGAATCATATTGCGTAATCTATTTAGAACTTAATAAAGTAAAATTTATGTTTTAAGAAAATACTAAGATATGCGAATTTATGATCTAAATACACTAAATAATATGACTATGCGAATAGAATGTGAATATTATTAAATAAGACATAAATTCATGTGTTATAAATATGAAAATATGATTAAAATGCTAGTATGTATTATGGATGTTCTTCAATGTATTTTCTAATATATTATGATGTATTGATGTTTAGAAATCATCTTGTAATGATATTTGATGTATGACCACTTTTGAATGGTTAGATTTTTCCCTTGATGAATGATATTATTTTATTTGTTGGTTGTTCGTGTGAGAATCCTTCATATGTTATTTGGGGATATAAAGTACTACTAAACTTTATGCTTAGTACATTGAGTTTATCAAATGCAGGTATTGAGTAGATGTGCTGAGCAGAGCCATGGTATTCGAGTTGGAGATTTATTTGATAATATTGATTTTACTTTATTTATGCTAATTTTATGTTCTGGCCATTATGACATGTACCTAATCGTTGGAGTTATTTATATTGATTGATAAAAAATTTGTATTAATAGAAATATGAATATGGATAGTTTGATTATAGAATATGTATGAAATGTTTTATTATATTGATGATGAATACTTTTGCAATATGATTATAGATTTTCAGAAAATTATATCATAATATGGTTTATTTATTAAAGAGATGGTAGCATGATGATATATGTAATCTTGATAATATTAGAGTGTGAATATATGAGTGATGATATTTCAAATACATATGTGTCTGGTTAACAGAGTATAAGTTTTCAATAGGATGTTTTGAAAATTTTGTAAGTTATGTTTTGAAAAGATCAAATAATAATTGGCTTGAAAAATTACATGATGCATATTAGATTAAGTTATTATATTAATACATTTAGTTTTGCACCTCCGGCATAGATTGTGGCATTCATTGGTTAATTTTTTCGGAACTGAGAGATGAACATTACATTTAATGATATCAGAGTAGAGATTTAGACAATTCTAGATTTTTGTTTGAATTGAGGAATATATGTGATTAAGTGAAGGTACAAGTCATATAAATTTGATAAGGAATATGACTCTAAAGTAGATTTTCCATAAATATTTGTGGGATATAGAATGTCGATGGACGTCTTGGATTATGATTTAGAAACAACCAACCATTGGAGAACGGTATTGTGGTAAGTGGAGCATATGTAGAGGTTACCATCGATGGTTAATGATTATACCCTTCTGGATTGTTTGAATGAGTTATTCTTAGAAAAATATTCTTAGAGAGTTAAGGATAGGACGTTGGCAATGTAGGCTGGGTATGTAAGAAGAGTTCTTGGGTTTGATCCCATTAAATACACTTGCAGGGAGGGGCGAAGAGCCTTAACTGTGACTAAGCCCTATGCTTGATAAGACGATATTTGATAATATGGTCCATATACCGATGATTTATACAAAAAAAAAATTCTATGATCCTAGAAAAAGTAAACAACTCGTATAAGGAAATTAAGATAACTATGCTATAAATGTTGTACCATGATGGTTAAGTGAATTGATGAGTGACTTTGGGCATGGAGAGATAGTTTTCTAACTATTGAGTTGATGTTATGCCAATGCATTAGATAAGTAAGAATGAATATAGTCATGTTAGTAAATTAATATTAGGAAAAGAAATCAATTATAGAAAATGAAAGGGGTACGAATTAATATGGTCTAGATGAGATTTAATGAGATGATTGTCATTATTTGGTGAGTTTTTTACCAATTAGGAATCATAATTATTAAGATTTGATAGAAATAGAGGTAATGGTGCATTAGAGACAAGATAAAAATTTATATATTTTAAGATTTCATGAATGTGTAAAGATTATGGTTCAAATTGATCTCACTATATTTATATGGGAATAAATTCTAAGCAAAATGATCAAAAGTACATAGGTGATCATTTTTAAGATATAAAAGTTTGGTTTAATATTTAATAGAATTATTTACAAGTCATGGAAGGTTTATGAATTTATGTGAGATTTCTATGATTAAGGAAGTGGAATTGCTATGACTTAGTGAATTCCTTTTAGTTGGAACTATAAAATTACGAATAAATAGTCAAGTTGAGATAGGCTATATGGCTCATTGCATGATTTGCGTAACTTTGTGATTGTATGAGATTACTTTTATGTATTGATTCATTTTGAATTAAAAGAATGAACTTATGTATGTTTTTTTAAGCCTTATAAGTTGCACATGCTTTATAAGTAAGGATATGTAGATTTTTATTATTAGATTTTTTTTTAATTTTGAGAAAAGAATCTAATCGAACAGGTTTGGTTGATTTTATTTAATGGAATCAATTTTTATTAAATCCATTCGTTAATCCTTGGGAAAAAGGTTATCTTATTTTGGTAAGAGTTTTATTTTTTTGGAGTCACCACCCTTATTAGGAAAAATTCTCAAATTAATCGATTCTTTGAAATCGACTAACTCAGTTTTAAACTACAGATGTGGTCCGAAAGTTAGGTACAATATGAAAAAGTGTTAGGCACCCATATTGCCAGATTTAAATCGGCCTCCTAGTTGTCTACTGATTTACAATGACTTAATAATATAATTAACTAAAATTGAGATGTAAAATAGTTTTGATGTAGTTTTTGGAAAACCATGTCAATCAAGCATTTTTAATAAAACATAAAACACATAAATATCCAAATAATAGGGGTGAGAAGAAAATACAAACCACACCTAAAATACATTTCTACCCAATCACCCTCCAAATTTTCCAAAACCCATAATTATTACAAACAAGCATTAAATGATGCTCATTAAAGTCTCTTACATTTTGCCGTACTATAGCATTAAAGTAAAGCAAAAATAAAACATCCACACAATATAACTATAACATAAGAATTTATCACAGAATCAAAATTATACATCTACAATCATTAAACATACATTCATTCACAAAATGATCAAATGATGGATTTTCTAATTACAGAAGTTAACAAATGAGCCTAGTGCAATAATAATCATAATGCATTAAGTTAAGACGCATAAATATAAGAGACAGAATAATGAAGTGCTTGAAAAGTAAAGGACAATAATTAAATGCAATTAAAGGCAAGAATTTTAAGGATTTAATAAGATTTAAGTTCATGGTCTTGATGTTCATTATGAATGATGAATAAATACACCAATCATTACTCTCAATCTTGTTTATTGAATTCATTTATGCATAAAAATGCATCTCAAACCACTTAAGGTTGGAGCTTTGCCATTGGATCTCCAAATTGGAGCCATTTTGTTGATTATTTATGTTTTGAACCTTTGAATTGAAGGGCCTAACTCCATAGAGGAAGTGACATGTGCCACATGGGTGTGGCATGCGCCACACATAGTGGCGCAAGACTCTTCCTAGATCAGGAAGGCTTCAAGAAAGAACAGAGTCAAAACAGGGGATTTTGGATTGAAGGGGCGCGAGCCATAGGCATGTTGTGTATGCCACACGTAGTGGCTTGCACCATTACCTTATGTCGTGCACCACAAAGTCACAGAGATCCCCTTTTGATTGATTTCAAGTTTTCCTCACAGCCAGACTCAAAATAAGTGCTTAAAACACCAAGAAGAAAAGGAAAAGGTGAGGAAATGAGTTAAAGGATATTCGGTATTACCTTTTGAAGATTTACTCAAAGTTTTATGCAAAAATGGATGAAGAGACCCAAATGCCAAGTTCTTGATCAAATGATTTAAGATTCAAGTTCAATGGACATGTTTTTTTGGGATTTCTAATAGATCCTTAAGGGTTAGTATTAAGAATCAATGAATCTTCACTTTGAACAAAGGGAAAACACAAGTTTACTATGATTTCTAGGTTGAATTTTCAAAAATCAAGAGTTTTTTCAAGTGTTTAAAAATCCTCCCTTTTTAGCACATCCCTCAATGCTTATTTATAGGCAAATGGAGGTGTGTGGCCCTATTTTAGGGCCGACGTGAGAAAATGCTGCTGGTGGGCCCTGAAATAGGGCTGCATCCATTTTTACCAAATTAGACTGGGTGGCATGCAAAATAAAGCAATGCACTGAAAGGTGCACTAGGTAGGCTCGACGTGCTTCTTGGGCTTAATTTCATCTCAAAACGCCCAGTAACCCAAAAAGTAAAAGTGGTTAAACACGTGTATAATCTCAGCCAAGAACCATTGGTTTGAGAACCGGAGAGATTTGGAATCCCAATCCAAACTTGTATGAAAAACAATTTATCATCATTAAGCCTTTAGGTGTAAAATTTAAGCATCTACAGTTTACCCCCACTTTGATGACATTTTGCTTTCGAAGCAAGATGCCATCAAAGTGTAAAGTAGACACATAAACAAGAAGTACTTACATGATTTCGGTTCTTTGAATGATTTGGGTGGATGAACTATGCTATTTTGGTAGCTTTGTTGATGTGGGTTGGTAGTTGGCGATTGTTAGGTGGGCGAATTGCGCCTTGATGATTGTTGGTGACTTCTGCGGTCATTTGTGTCAGTTGGTGGCTTTATTGAAATGCTCCACTGAGGGAGGTTGTCCCTTGGTCGGTGCCTTCTTTAAAGGGCTCTAAGTGCCACGGGGGACTTTAGGTTGCTCGGGGGCACTTTTTAGTTGCCACAGGGGACTTTCAGTTGCTTAAAGGGACTTTTAGTTGCCTAGGTGACTTTCAGTTGCCATGAGGGACTTTAGGTTGCCTAAAGGGACTTTAGATTGCCACGGGGGACCTTAGGTTGTCCAGGAGGACTTTAGCTTGCCCAGAGGGACTCTCAGATGCCATGGGGGACTTTAAGTTTTTTAGGCAGACTTTAAGTTGCCCAACGGGACTTTTAGTTGCCACGTGGGACTTTAGATTACCTAGGGGGACTTTTAGTTTCCTATAGGGACTTCTAGTTGCCACATGGGACTTTAGATTGCCTAGGGGGACTTTTAGTTGCCTAGAGGGACTTTCAATTGCCAATGGGGACTTTCAGTTGTGAAATGCGCCATGGTGGTTATTGGCAGCTTCTGCGACTTTCTATGCTAAATGGTGAATTTGATAAAATGCTATATGCTAAATGATGGCTTTGGCAAAATGCTCCACTGTGGGAGGTCATCGTTTGGACAATGCGCCATTTGGGACGGCTTTGGTGCCACGTGGGACTTTTGAAATGCTCCTCTTTGGAAGGTACATGCGAAAACAAATTTTTTGACAGGAAAATAGGCCTTTGGCCGGTGGTTAGTGTTAAAAATTTCGTGATTAGGCCTAGAAAAGCGTGCATGTAAGAAGCATGATTTTGCATAAAAAACATGCATTTGCATGAGTTCACGTGTATTGGTGTGAGTTCATGTGAATTTATGTGTTTGCGTGTTTATGTGAATTCATTGAAAATCATGCTGTGACACGCAAAATGAGGCACTTACCTGTAGTCAGAAGTGTGTTGCCCTATTTAAGCGATAACCCATTGACGGCTTGTCAGCTAAGTATAAGAACTAGTCACGGCTAATGGACCTTTGGGCCAAACTGGGCCTGGAGGCTTAAGTCGGGTCTGTAGGCCCATTAACCTTTATAAAAGGTGAAAGTGACATTCATTTGTCACTTTCAACCTTAACTTGCCAACTTCCTTTTCAGATTCTCCCTTCTCCTTTTCCCTTTTTTTGCAATTGAAACTTATGGCTGCTAAGAAAGTTGTAGATTGACTTCCTAGTGATGCAATGATCGATCCCATATCTCGACTCATGAGTCATGGAATGAAGCTACGAGAGTTTATTCCAAACGTAGAGACTTCGATCAGCCTACAGCATGATTTGCCTACCCACCTTTGTTGGGGCATAATCGAGGTACTTTGAAATTTTTTTCTTAATTTTTCCTATGTTATTAAGACTAGAAACATGTAAACAGTAGTTTAGAAATCAAAAATTAGGTTGAAATTTGCCTATTTGGGCATTCGTGGGCATTCTTGGGTTATGGCGTGCGCTAATGCATGTGGCTTGCACCACAGTGCCAATGGAGTGTTGCACATTCTAGGCTGTTCGGCTGTGCTGCAGCCTTTTGGTGTGTTACACAGCACTAGTGGTGCACGCCATTTGAGTAGTACCTTGCACCACTACTTAGTGGCTTGCGCCACAGTAGTTGTGAAACACCAACTTTTTATCACTTTTCATTGTTTTTCTAGCTTACCTGCATCGAAGACATAAAAAACATGTGCCTTTACACATTATTAGCATACTTATAGTGGTTTATTTTGCAGAAGAGCACAAAGAGTGGGAAGCCCGGTGACAATGCCTATGCTGCTGGTGAGCGGTTTGACAAATTACCTGTGCGGGTCCAGGACCGCATCCAAGAAACAGGCTTTGGCTATTTTGTTGATACTCTTCCTATATGCAAGGCCAAACTCTACCCTCTAGTATTTTGATGCTTATGGAGTGGTGGATGGATACCACTCATACTTTCCATTTACCGTTCAGGGAGATGAGGATCATGCTTATCAATTTTGCTACTATCATCAAGCTTCCTTTTGGAGGGTAGTCAGTCATCTTTGATGGTCGAATGAAGACATTGGGTTGTCTGGGCCTGTAGGCGAGTCTTCGAGCTACTATAGGGTTGGAGCCTAATATTTCAGATAAGAGCGCCTATTATGAGAGCATTTTCTCTTATTATCAAGACATGCCCTGGGATCGGGTGATAGAGTTGGACGTGGACGTGGTGGCAAGGGCCCACCTCTTTTATTTGCTGTTGACTATCTTGTTTACTAATCATGGTAACGATGCAGATTTAGCACTGCTACCACCTCTATAGGACTTGGATGCGACGAGGCAGTTTAATTAAGGGGGCTATTGTCTTATCATATCTCTATTACGACGGACTTGTCCGTCTGAGGACTACACCTAAAGGTTGGCTACAACCACATTATTAAGGCATTAAAGCACATTTCCTTGGATCACTCTCCCTCTTTCCCATTTTATCCTTATCTTTTATTCATTTATTGATTTTTACTTTATTTTTGATACAGATCTGGGCCTTTGAGCACCAAGTCCTCCCCATACCAACCTTATACAGCTTCGATGCTTATATTAATATGAGATCAAGCATGGAGATTTGGTTAGAGGTATGCTTATACGACCTCAGAGGTCTCGATGTTCTTGCAGTTATTAAACAACTTGACCTAGGATCAAGTAAGTTGCTACTTCTTACTGCTTTTATTTTCTTTTTTTTTTCTTCTTCTTCTTCTTCTCTTTTTTTTCCTTTCTTTTTTTATTTTTGGTTCTTTTTTTTTCTCTTTTCTTTTTGTACCTTTGTAGATAGAGAGGTATCCATGGGGAGAGGTAGTTGACTATCCCAACTTCATTCCAACGAGCGTCGAGTACCAGCACAGATGGCTTCTCCTTTTGAGTTTATTCTATGACATGTACTACCTCAGGGAGAGGGTGTATGAGTGGGAGGTTAGCCCAGACCGGAGGAGAGTGCCGGATGATGTGTCATATCATATGCTATCCATTAGATCCATCTGGCTTGAGCAGGACATTATGGCTGTGCAGAGAGGGTCGACTACCACAGATCATCTAGCTAGTTGCATGCCTGGTGCTTATGCCATTTTTGTGCGGACTTAGCTCTTGGTCCATATCCCTCCTCTGATCAAGTTTGATCCCTTTATGAAGCAAAGGAGCTGGATAAAAGTCAAGGTAATGCCCCAGTACAAGTGAGTTTCATTCCTTTTTATTCTGTTCTTGGCTTTGCCCTAGTATTTTTTCCTCTTATTTACTAACTATGCATTATTCTCACAGTGGCAACAGTGCAATAAGAGCGTGAGGGGTTCTGATTCTAAGGCTCTGGATACGGCTGTTATCATTGGCAAGCCTAAGCATAGACTAGGTGCCTCTTTATCTTTTATTCTGGATCGCACAGGACAAATTGCATAGGGTATGCTGGAGACCCATCTTGTGAGTTTATACCTGATGTTTCTGTTAGGCTGCACCCATGTGAGTATTGTAGATGCTCAATTTTTGCCCATAAAAAGAATAATGATGATAACCTTAATTGCTAAAAGTAAGATAGAAACATCTGATGAATTTGATTCTGGATCGATGATTCGAGTTTAGAAAATGTAACCATAGTTCCTTATTGATATTCATAGCAAAATAGAGCCTAGAAACACATTCTGGTTTGTCCGAGGTGCATCTCGATGCCCTAAAACACTCTGTGCATTCGAAATAATTTCATGAAATTCGATCGGTTCGCTGGTGGGACCCACAGTGGGACCACTTGTGGAGCCCACCAGTGACCTTTAAGGAATCCATCAATGGTGGTGACATTTCTCATAGTAAAATGAGTTTGGAATGTCTGATTAAGTCGATTCTTGAACTAATAATCCTAGTTTAAGAAATCAGATGCATTGAGTCGTTTTCACATTTTCAAAGTTTGCACCGAAATGGAGTTCAGAAATGCATGCCCAGTTCACTCGGGATAAATTTTTGCACTCTACGTCGATGTACATACCATTTAGATTAATTTTGTGAAAAATCAAAACTCGGCTCATTGTCCCACCAGTGGGGGCCCACGTGCCACTTAGGCACCAAATAATGCCAACCTCACCCATCGCCTTATAAATAGAAGGATTTGGTTTAGATTTAGGGGTTAGCAAATTTTGGTTAGCAAAAACCTTAGAGAGAAAATTAATTAATTTAACAAGAACGCTACCAAAATCAACTGCTTAACCATTTTAACTCAAGATCAAAGCAATTTTAGGAGATTATATCATGAAGGAAAGTGTTTCCAACAAATTTTTATGGAGTTTTAGGTACCTAAACACTTTCAGAAAGCGTAGATCAAACACATAAACTTGCATCACCCTTCAAGAATCAAAGTTCATAGGGTGTTCTTCATCTACTTCAAGTCAATCAAGGATTTTTCTTCAAAAACAAGGTAAATTGAGAGTCTGAACCTTATTTCTTTCTTATTTCTAGTTCATTTTTAGTATTAAACCATAAAAGTGGGTTATTTATGAGAGAAATTCGTAAAAACTCAATTTTTCACGTTTCTGCAGCTTTTTGGGCTGCCATAATGGGAGTTGTTAGTTATGACGTCCGTCGTAACCCATATGGCGTCTGCCATAAGGCTATGATGTCAATCATAACTTCCTAAAAAGTGGCAGAAATGTGTTCTTTGTTTGTCTGATGTTCATGAACTCCAATTACCTTAGAATGGAACGTAAGTCACTTCCAGTAGTGTGAGATCATTGTTTCAAAAGCTATATAGTTTAAAATACTCCAATCATGCCTAGATTCTAAGATCGAAGTGGGTTAAGCTTTTAGTAAAAAAATCATTTCTTGATCCGAATGGGTACTATAACGTCCTGACTCCAACCACTAGAGGAATTGTTCGCTTTGGATAAAGCTAGTTCCATCCCATACTGGATCGGCAAGACCCACATGGTTGTCTTGCAGGTAAAATTGGAACTTCTCAGTAGGTCACCCATCCTAGGATTTCTATCAAGCGGGCACGCTTAATCTTGGAGTTCTTCCAACTCTCTAGTCATTCCACCAAAAGGCTTCTCTGATGACTAGTTACCCCCTTTTTGATATATGATCCAATTCATTCCTATGGTCCGCATTCCACTACCCTAACTAGCCTACCATCCTAGAAGCTTGCCAAGAACCCTATCTATCCACCCTCTTAGCATCGCTTTGCTGGGTCGAAATGTCACAAGCCCACCAGCTTCTGCGTGGTTTGTCCTCGAACCATATATCTACTAGAGGAGATCAGAATCTGATACCAAATTGTAACATCCTGACTCCAACCACCAGAGGAAGCCCATTATGAATTTGTGTCCATTGGAAGAAGACAGTGAAATTTTGCCAATGATATCTATTTCTCAAGTTCTAAATGGCCATGGCAAAATAGAAGGATGTAATTCTGAAGGCGGAATGTGACTTAAGTCTCCATGTAGTTGGCATTCGAAGCACCTTTTTCACAAAAGAAATAAAATTGTTTTATATTGTCGACAGAAAAAAATCCTTGTCTGAGAATTTGCATAGTTAGTGCTTTTCCATTTATATGGGTATCATGAACCCCTGCATGGATCTGTCCATAATCTCTTTAGCTTCTTCCTTTGATACACATCTCAACAATATCCCGTCAGACATTCTTTTGTACAACTGACCATCTAAGACTGCAAATTGTAATGCTGAACGTTGGATAGCTCTTCTATCATCTCTATTAGCTAAGTCAAGATAAAACATTTTAGTCATCCATTGTAGGATATCATAAAGCCATGGCTGATCTTCTTCCTCTATATTCATAATCATTTCTCTTTCATAATACGGGATGCTACACAAAGACATCATAAATGGCCTCTTAAGCATAATTGAAATCTCTTCCATAGCTGATGCTAAATTAGCCAAAGCATTTGGTACTTGGTTATTTACTCTGCTTGTGTGTGTGAAGGTTAGTCGCTTAAAGTTCTAAATAACTATGTGCATGTAGTCCATATAGGGCTTCAACCTGTCTTCCTTGACTTCCTAGTTTCCTTAACATGCTAGATTACTAGTTTTGAATCACCAATTACTTTAACTTTTTCAGCTTTAACTGTAATCAGAGCTTCTAACCCAAATAAGTAGGCTTCATATTCTACCATGTTATTCGTGACTACAAATCTTAATTTGTTCAACATCGAGATAACTTCTCTTTGTGGAGATTCTAATAAGGCACCTACTCCAACTTCTTTACTATAAGCTAAACCATGGAAGTAGAGCTTCCATCCTTTATTTTCTATTAAGTTGAAATGCTCATTAGGAAAATCAATCTCCCATTGCTCATTGTCTTTAACTGGATGTGCTGCTAGAAAATTTGCAACTTCTTGCCCTTTGACAGTTTTCTTCATTGCATACTCAATATCAAATTCTGATGGTAGGATTAACCATCTTGCTAGCTTTCCCACTATTGCTGGTGTTCCATATAAATATTTGATCGAATCCATCATTGAGACTGCTTTTACTTTATAAGAATGAAAGTAGTATCAAAACTTTTTGGTCACCCATACCATTACTAAGCAAGTTCTTTCAATTGAGTTATGTTTCTAATCATGTGGAAGATGCTTTTCGCTCAAGTAGTACACTGCCTTCTCAACATTCGCTTCATTAGCTTGTGCTAACATGACTCCAATTTTCGGATCTTCCACTGTCAAGTACAAAAAATAAGGGTTTCCCTAGTTTTGATGGGCATAAAATTGGGAGACTCAAAATATTCCTTGATTTTGTCGAAAGCTACCTGGTAGTGATCGTTCCACTTTACTGGTTGATCTATCCTTAACAGCTTGAAGATTGGATCACATACTATAGACAACTTTGATATAAACCTACTGATATACTGAATCTTTCCCAGAAAACTTCTCACTTGCTTTCTTGTCTTGGGGGGCTCCATTTCTTGGACCACCTTAATCTTGTATGGATCGATCTCTATTCCTTTCAGCCCTACTATGAATCCTAGCTCTTTTTCCAAGGTTACCCCAAATACACAGTTCTTTGGGTTTAGCCGTAGCTGGCATTTGATTATTTTGTTCATGAACCGCTCTAAGGCTGTTGGATGCTCTTCTGTTATCTTAGTCATAATAATTATATCATCAATATACACCTCTAGCTCCTTGTGGATCATGTCATAAAATAATGTAGTAGCTATACTTTGGTAGGTGGGCCGGGCCTTCTTTATGCCAAATGGCATCACCCTATAGTAGAGAGTCCAAGCTCTATCCCAAGAGCTATCTTGGCCTTATCCAATAGTGCCATAAGAATCTGTTTATACCATGTAAACTCATCCATAATAAAGTAGCATCCCATTATTGTTGCGCTGTCTACTAGGATATCAATATGAGAGAGAGGAAAATCATCTTTCAGTGATGCTTTGTTTGGATATAATCCTTGCACTTCTGACCCTTCAGTCCTTCTTAAGAACTGGGACTATATTCTACTCTCATTAGCAATAAAAATGGTGACGACCTCACCATTGAATGGAAACTTGATCTTTTGGTATAACATTGATGGCATATCTCCCAAGGAATTGTACCATGGGTGCCCAAGCAGTGAGGCAAATGTAGGGGGAATGTCTATAACGATGAATTCAATCTCCTTTTTTATCAGCCCCACTTCAACCACTGTCTTGAATATGCCCTCTACTTATCTCTTAGAGTCATCATAGGCTTGAATAACAACATCAAAAGGCTCTAGATCAGATACTTCCAACTTGAACTTTGAAAGAAGTTTCAATCGACAAAAATTCAAAGCTGACTCGTCATCAATCATGACATTTCCAGTGATCCTGCTTATCACTTTTTCCTTTAAAAATAGATCTTTGGTGTGATCCCTTCCCTCAAGAGGGAACCCATCATTAGAAAGGGTGATTATGAAGGGATTATATTGAAATAACCCCACAAAATCACCAATAGAGATGGGTGATGAGACAAGAATCTCAACATGCTTACATTTGCGTGGATTCTTTTCAACTGTTTTATCTGTGTGTCATCTTCAGATTCTTTCTTTGGCAAAACTGATAGACCAACTTTCTCATTTTCCTCCCTTTGCTTGATCATGTCAAGTTGATACACTTGACCACTACAGGTCATATGATTTTACAGCTTTTGCTTCTTCATCTTCCTCGCTACTCCAAACATCAAGAGTAATGGGATTCACTACCATCTCATCTTCACTTCGTACCCAAACTTCCTCATTCTGATTAAACCATAATTGGTCACTATCATCCCAAACATTCAGGACCATCATATATATATATATATATCTCCTAATAATAATTCTCTCTCTCTTTCTACCTTCTCTTCTATCTCGGCCATCACCTCCTCAGGAGTCTTTCCAGACTCAATCATATAAAGATACTTAGGAGGTGGCATATTACAGAAATTTGGAGGTGGATTGTTCTCATGCTCGGCCTTGACTTCTGCACAGTAACTTCCTTATCTCTCAAGTTGACACTCATTTGAAGGTTGTAAGCGTAATCTTTTAAGAAAACCGTGGTGAGCTCGTTTCTATCTCTTCTCACCTTCTTATCCAAATATAGTACCAAGTCTGAGAAGACCTAGTTAAGGACATGGGAAATATCTTTATGATCTCCTTTGATGGCAGACATGGCAACTCCATTACAGCTTTATATTACATGACATGCACTTTAGGATCATCAGTGCCATCATATTTTGGCACCTTCAACATCTTATAAGTTAGAAGAGTGGTATACTTTAACTCAAGCTCTTCATTGTCATCATCGTTGATGTCTACATACTGATCTATCCCCTCGAACTTTATGAAGACATGCAGCTTTTCAAGTTTCTTATCTAGCTTCTCAAAATTTTTTGACACAGCTGGCTTAGGCTCGATCTTCTTTGTAAACACTTTCTTGATGAAAAATTCTTCATTCTTCCAAGTTTCGTCTACTTATTCCTTTCTTTTAGACTCTCCCTTGGCCTCATCATCTTCAATTACCACTTTGTCTTTGCCTTTCTCATAGCGTAAGAGCTTTTCTAAGCGAGCTACCACTATCTTCTCGATAATCTTTTTAATATCAGAAACAAGAATGTTAGTATCAACCATACTAATAATAGAGGTGGAATCTAAAACGCACAAATATATTTGAACTTGAAAGTACTCAATCTCAGCGTGGGAGCCCAAAGAACTGGTAGGTACCGAATCAAGCAAATCAAAGGGGGTTGAAGGTTCTTTAACTCTAAGCAGGTGATTGTTTGATTTTAACCAACTGATTTCTTATGGAGCTTTCTTCCTTTAAGGTGCTATCTTGACTGTATAAAATAAATGTCAACAAACATGACATGATGCTTGTATGTGTGGATGCATGAATATGGAACGACACACAAAAGTGCAATCACGTAATCATGATATTGTAAAATGCAACTAATGCTATATTCCATCATGGCTTTATCTCGATTGCTCGAGACCAAAATTGGAGAAGGGCTCTGAAGAATTAATAGTATCAAAACATTAGAAATAGGAATATTAGTCTCAACCATACTATTAGTAAAGGTAGAAGCTAAAACTCATAAATCTATTTGAACTGGAAAGTACTCAATTTCAGCACGAGAGCCCAAAGAACTGGTAGGTATCGAATCAGGCAAATCAAAGGGGGTTGAAGGTTCTTCAACTCTAAGCAGGTGATTGTTTGCTTTTAACCAACTAATTTCTTGTGGAACTTTCTCCCTTCAAGGTGCCATCTTGACTGCGTAAAATAAATGTTAGCAAATATGACATGATGCATATATGTGTAGATGCATGAATATGGAATGGCACACAAAAGTGCAATCGTGCAATCACGCAATCACGATATCTTGAAATACAACTAATGCTATATTACATCATGGCTTTATCTCGACTGCTTGAGACCAAAATTGGAGAAGGGCTCTGAAGAATTAATAGGATCAAAACGTGCCCTATTTTGTAGCCAAATATCTATAATGACCTTTTTTTACATTTTATATCCCTTTATTTTTGCCTCAAGCGTGATAATGCTTTAGCAGGGTTTTTTATTTATATGCAATTGAGATTTTTCTTTTCTTTTTCCTTCTTCTCTTTTTTTTGGCATTAATAATATTTAGCTCAAAATAGACTCATTTCATTGCTTTTCAAAAGTTGACTTTTTAAGTTTATAGTTCTTTTGTGGCCCTAAGTAGCTGTTTGCAATTCTCAAACCTCGAAGCCTAAGAGTTTTAGTATGGCATGGCATCCTCTAGAGTGAAGTGCCCAATTTCTATAAGGCGATTAGTGATATTGCGTTTGAGCGTGAATTGCACGTCCACACCTTGGAAAAGAGTCATAGCTTCAAGTTGTGCTTGCTTTATTTCAAGCAATATTTGATGAGACTCTTCTAATTGGTCCTCTTTAATTGGTGTTGGAACCGGAGGTGCTTTCCTCTTAAGCACTTGGGGTTCAACATTGTAGTCATTCTTAGAAAGAGCTTGTTTCTTTTAGCACTTCTCTTAAGTCCTTCGCCCTTTGGTGCTTTGAACGTTGAGGTCGAGCCATAATAGAATATACCTATATAGTTACAATAAAAATTTAAGTGGTGCAAGAATAAAGCACAATAACCATAGCAAATATATACAAACAAAAGGAGAAGGAAGTTGGAAAATGTATAATCTCCACCCTTATATCTCCCACACACGATTCAAGTTCAAGGTCTTTTCTAAAACCCTAGGATATATTAGTTGGGCCCATAAACCATCATGGGGTTTTGGACCGACGCCTCTCGTATTTATTTTATGAATTAAGCAACCATAGTTTATTAAGGTGAATTTAGAGGAAGGAACTAGGGTTGACTACATGAGCTTTGGTTGGGTGTGTTAGGTCTTGGGTTCCATAAGTGAGAATTGGTTGTTTCCTCCTATTTGCTTTGGGTCTAAGTGAGTGGTGAAAATGAATTATACGAATACTTTTGATATACTAAATGGTACTTGACTTATGGAAGATGTATATTAGTGGCAGATCCAAACAGTCGAATAGAGTGAAAGGATCACAACCCCCAATATCACCTTTAAGTTTCAAGGTAGAAAAGAGATTAAGAAGAGATAAATGCATGAACGACATTTATAAATAAAAAAAGTAAACTCAACTTAAAGTTAATAGCATTATTAAAGTTTGTGAATAAGTGGACAACTTTTAGACTCAACTCTCTACTCAAACCTAAAAACTAAAACTCGGAGATTTTGGGTTCGATCTCCAGTAGAGTTGCTAGGCTGAGGGTATGTAGATTTTATTATTAGATTTTTTTCTAATTTCAAGGAAAGAATCCAATCAAATGAGCTTGGTTTAATCCTGGAGAAAAGGTTCTTTTACTTTCGTCAGAATTTTATTCTTTCAGAATCGCTACCCTTATTAAGGAAAATTCTCGAATTAGTCGATTCTTCGAAATTGGCTAACTCAATTCTAAACTAGAGATAGGCTTGGGGAGTTAGGTATGATATGGGAAAGTGTTAGGCACCCATATCGCCCGATTTGAACTGGCCCTCTACTTGTCCATTGATTCACAATGACTTAATAGCATAATTAACTAAAATTGAGATGTAAAATAGTTTTGATACAATATTTGGAAAACCATGTCAATCAAGCATTTTTAATGAAACATAAAACAAAAAAAATAAACATCCAAAGAGTGGGGGTGAGGAGAAAAGAAGACAAACCACACTTAAAATACATTTCTACCCAATTGCCCTACAAATTTTTCAAAATCCATAATTATTATAAACAAGCATTAAATGAGACCCATTAAGGTCTATGGCATTTTGCCATATATAACATTAAAGTAAAGCAAAAATAAAACATCCACACAATACAAATATAAGATAAGAATTTATCACAAAATCAAAATCATACATCCACAATAACTAAACATACATTCATTCACGAAATGACCAAATGATGCATGTTCTAATTAGAAATGTTAATAAATGAAAGGTTAGTGCAATAATAATCATAATACATTAAGTTAAGATGCATAAATATAATAAAAAAAATAAGAAAGTGCTTGAAAAGTAAAGGACAATAATTAAAGGAAAGAATTTAAAAGATTTAACAAGATTTAAATTTATGGTCTTGATGTTCATCATGAATGATGAACAAATACACCAATCATTATTGTCAACCTTGTTTATTATTGTTTATTAGATCCATTTATTGGCAAATATGCATCCCAAACCACTTAAGGTTGGAGCTTTGCCATTCGATCTCCTAATTGAAGCCATTTTATTGATTATTTATGTTTTAAACCTTTGAATTGAAGGGCCTAGCAACACACACGTAGTGGAGCAAGGCCCTTCCTAGATTAGGAAGGCTTCAGGCAAGGCCCTTCCTAGATCAAGAAGGCTTCAAAATAGGGGATTTTAGGTTGAAGTGGTGTGAGCCATAGGCGTGCAGCGTGAGCCACAAGCGTGCGACATGAGCCACATATAGCGGCTTGCGCCACTGCCTTAAGCCATGAGCCACAGAGGCACACATACCCCCTTTTGGTTGATCCCGGGCTTCCCTCATAACCGTACCCAAAATAGGTGCTTAAAAGCCTAAGAAGAAAAGAAAAAAGATGAGGAAATGAGGTAAAGGCTCTCAAGTATTACCTTTTGACGATTTATTCAAAGTTTTGTGCAAAAATGGATGAAGAGACCCAAATGCTAGGTTTTTGATCCAATGATCCAAGATTCAAGTTTAATGGACGCATTTCTTGGGATTTCTAATAGATTCTTGAGGGTTTTAGTGATTAAGAATTAATGAATCTCAACCTTGAACAAAGGGAAAACACAAGTTTCCTTTTATTTTTAGGTTGAGTTTTTAAAAATCTAGAGTTTCCCCAAGTGTCTGAAACCCTCTACACTCCCAATGCTTATTTATAGGCAAATGGGGGTGTGTGGCCCTATTTTAAGGCTAAAATGGAAAAATGCCACTTGTGGGCCCCAAAATAGAGTTGGACCCATTTGTACCAAATCGGATCGAGTAGCACACAAAATAAGACGATGCGCAGGGTGGGTCCAACGTGCTTCTCAGACCCAGTTTCATAGTGAAATGCCCAGTAACTCGAAAAATTAAAAGTTGCTAAACATGTGTATAATCTCAGCCACGGACCATTGGTTTGAGAACTGGGGTGGTCGGGAATCCCGATCCAAACCTATACAAAAAATGATTTATCATCATTGAGCATTTAGGGGCAAGATTTGAGCATTTACAATAAGAATTTGCTTTATGTAAATCTTTGGAAGTGATATTTAAATTACATTAATGTTATCTTGTTATATTCATATGTGTAGACCTTGTTATTAAATTTAAGTGTATGATACTCTATGAACTTGAACTTTATGAATTCTATGTGCCTTGATATGTATATATATGTTATGAGATGATAAGTTTGGCATGTGGTTATATGGATCATTGCATTGAGTGTTAAATGGAATAAGAGATGTTTATGGATCTTTCCTATAAAGGATTTAAGGAGGATGTTAAAAATCTAATCGGGTTATATGCATGATAAGTTTATTGTATAGTCTCATATTTGAAAATTCTTGAATATTAAATGGTTGACTTTTCTTTATATAAATGCTTCATGTGGGAGAATCATGTATAGAATACAGAGATGTTAAGTGCTAGTCAAATAAGGAAGAATTAAATTGAGTTAGAAAATACTACGATATTTGCAGTTATGTGATTCAAGCGAATTTTGAGGATGAAATTTCTTAAGAGAGGTAGAGTTGTAACACTCCAAAATAATGGGTGTAATGGACTATTTTCAGTGTCTTTTTCAGTATTGGTAATAGTGATTTACCGGTTTGTGAATAGTATCATCAGTTCGGGACTTAGTATTATTTTGTTCCGAGAAAATTACTACATGCGTCGAATATTTTATTTAACATTTTTGGAGCCTATTTGCATGATTTAGGTGGATAGAAAATATTTCATGAATATTTTTGGTGAATTAAGGCATTTACTGAATATTATTTCTAGTGTGGTATATTAAGGAATAAATGAGAAATTATTTTTGTGGAGTTAATTTAATTAATTGGTGGAGTTAAGTAATATTTGGAAGAGACTTAAATGATGAATATTTAGAGCCTTTTGATTAGAATACCTTGACTTGATCTAAGCCATAATATTACACTTCCTCTTTCAAATTCTTAAAGTTTGCAATTTTTAGGTTTTGAATGATTTTGTGAATTGTGTTGAGTTATGGATGTTTGAATGCTTTAAATTGATTTTTCATGATTCTTAAGCATTGGATAATGCTTAAAAAGGAAGGGAAAACACTCCTTCCCCTTTAACCAAGAGAGGCCGAACCCTCCTTAAGAGGAAGAGCCTTGGTTTTATTTCATGCTTTTTAAGTCCTTTGAATCGTAATGAGTTTTTGGATGGATTTCATTGAAATAAGTGCGGTTATTTTGAAAAGAAACCATTTCCCTTTTGATTTTGGAAGAATGGCTGAACCTTGGTAAGGTGAAGGGCCTATGTGTTTCTTTAATTTTTAAGCTTGATTTTAACCTAAATGAGTTTGTTACTAAGTAATTTGACGATGGTTATTTAAATTATAATGTTTTAGCATTTTTCATGACTTAAAGAAGGTTTTGGAATTGTAAAATGGGTTCATGGTTAAGTGTTTAAAGTAATGAATTTAATGGTTTGAGTAATGATTTTGAGATGGTAATTAAGGATTTTGATGGAGGAAACCACTCCTCCTCTGTTTTCATTAAGAGTGGGCGAAACTTCTTTAGTAGGTAAGGCTTGATTTTCACTCTTTTTAAAGTATTGATTTAAGTATTTTATATCATATTATATACATATGTTTTGAATATGTTCAAATGAATTTATTAAGTATGAGAAAAAGGGGAATGTGGTGAATTTTTGTAAGTTGTAAGTTAAGTGATTTTGAAATGATGAGTATTAAGTAACAAAGTGTTTTGATTGAGAGTTGTGAATAAGTAACATGATTAATTGTAAAAGAATGGTTTTGATTTTGGGCTCTGCTATACATGATTGAAATATAGTAAAATGAGATTGATATCGATATATGAGTATGCTTGGGTTATCAGCTCATTCTGTTATATGAAAGCTATGATCATATGTTAGGGTATTGGCACTGGCCGCGGTTATGTGAGTTGAGGTTTT
>CANUEX010216664.1:0-28953 GCA_948099535.1 Jatropha multifida | reverse complement strand
CCTATTTTCATTTGATTTAAGGGTTTTTCAACTGAGTTAGACTATTTAAATTCGGTTTTCGATTCGGTTCGCGGCATAAAATATTATTTTTTGGCCAATTCTCATTGGTGAAAATTTACAATTAAATTTTAAATAAAAATTCTTTTAAAAATAAATTAATGGGTTATTTCAATTTAATATTTAGATATTAATAGGATTTAAGTTTAAAGTAAATTAGTATGATTATTCTTATTCTAAAATGATTAAATTTTATTTAAATTCCAAGTAATCTAAATAAATATTATTGAATTGAATAGTATAATAAATTACATATTTTCTACTTTTTTTTCTCAATTTTAGATTGATCATATTAGCATCAATAATTTCTTTTTTAGAACTTAATTATCTTCTAATTTTTTTTTCTATATTCCCCCATTCATTCTAATTAGAGTGTTGTTATATTGATGTAATGCAATTCCTTAAACATTTATTACTACAGACTAATAAATAATTCATCGGTTTTATTTTATTTGTTTGTTATTATTTATTAAATGTCTCAAAATATTTACAAGTTTTATAAATTTTGATATGTAAATTATTACTTTTTCCAAAACAATTTTTATGGTTATTCATTAAATAAATAACTTTTATTAATGTTTTAACAAATTAAATGAAAAAAATGATAAAATAATTTTTATTAATTAAATTCTTAATACATGTATTTTTTTAAATCATATAAATAAAATGGGACAGAAGGAATAAGATTTAAAAAATAGAATTTTGAACATGATTTTATTATTGCGAGGGGCATGTAAAAAAATAAAAGAAAAAAAGAATAGGAGGGCATATGTCGTTGGGCTTGCAGCCGTAGTTTCATAACTTCGAAGGCCTCTTGTTTCCGGGCTTTGAACTTATTACAACTCCAAGCCTCTCATGAGATGGGTTAAAATTCGAAACTTTGAAAAGCGAGTTTTGTAATCTTTTGCAATGCAGCCAAAGGCCATAGGACGTTGATAGCTATGAACCTAATTGGTTTGCAATTGTGTTACTTTAAAGTAAGATATATTGAAAGAGGTAAGTGTAAGGAAAGTGAAAGAATATTTGACCCAATTAGGTTAAAGTTAATATATATTTTACCCAATTTAGGTTAAATGTTAAAGTTTAATGCTTTAAATAGAAAGAGATAAATGCAAGGAAAGTGAAAGAGGAGAGACGAAGTGTTTTTGTTATTTACAAAATGTTACGTTTTTGTTCATTGGGTTAAGTTAAATCAAGAGTAACTAGCGGTGGTTAATATATTTAAATTTCAAAATAGAAATGCTCGATATACAAAAGTCAAAGTAAAATAATTTTGTAACAAATCACAAATTTAAGATACTTTTATAGTTTGAGTCAAACAAAATTCTTAATAAGAACAGATATTTAAAATTTCACAAATCCTAATTATCAATGAAATATTTATGTGCAAGTAAAATCTTCTCTAATTTTGATTGAACCCTATTGTTATCGATCCTAATTGCTCAAAGGTTCATATTCATATGTTATTAGGGTTAATTATAAATTTAATGTCTGAATTTTTAAAAATTTTCTATTTCAATATCTCAGCAGAAAATACTTGCAATCAAATATTAGTTCTGACACTTGATTGCAAACGTTTCCCGTAGAAACTAAAATAGAAAATTTTCGAAAGTTTATACACTAAATTTATAATTAAGCCTATAATATTATGATCGACTATGCATATTTTTAGGCATTAAAAGCTCCATACTCAAAGTGGTCCTTTGAAAAGTATTGAATTAAATTTTGTTATCCAACTCTAATTTGGTCCCTTCACGACATTCCGTTTGCTAAACCTTGAGGGCTTGAGTTATTACAATCACATATAATTATAAAGGGAATTTTTCTGTTTAGCCCCATGATTAAGTTTTTTTATTCAAATATATTCAACCTTTGAAGGATGGATTGTGATGTGCAACTCCTCTACCTGCCATGCATTTATGCGTCATCATTCCTATTTCCTATCATTCTTTCATCGTTACACCATTCACATGGTAGCCTGTCTTTACCATTCCTTTCATTATATTGGGAAATGGCAAAATTATCGCTACCCAATTGAAGATATTTGTTTATTTGAAAATTATAAAAACTTAGAGGGGAATATGAATTTTTAAAATCTTAAAATACCCTACTTCTATTTATCTATTTATTTATTTTTGGTGGGTTCAAATATAGATGCATGAGTATCAATTTTGCGCTGATAGTATAATTTTCAGGTTCGAATCAAGATTTAAGCCCGAACGCTTAAAGTATTGAAAAATTTTTCTAATGGATAGGTGAAGTCGAGTCCTGCAACATCGAGGCATTTTGCCATTGCTGGAGAATCAGCACTATCAAGTAACTTTCTAAAAGAATTACTCTCACTTCTCTAAAATTGTGGTATGAGAATGACACAATTGGCACATATTTGCTTTAATAAACCATTACTAATTATTTTGAAAGGATTTTTTCAATATTTACCAGATTCTGAACCTAATTTCTATTGTGTGAAAGAGATGTAAGAGAGTTATGGGATCCACTTGAATATATGGATTACAACTTGTGTATATATATCAATGTGGCTATCATGACTTGAACATGTCAATGTGAACAACATTAATTCCCTATTAGTAGCAGTCCAATCACTAGAATTATTCACATGGAAATTTTTTCACGGTACCCTTTACTTTCATTAAGGTGTTAATTGGGGTAGTTAGCGACTTTAATCCTTATAAGAGTGAGAATACAAATTCGATTCTCGGCTTAAAGGGATTAAACCACTTGATTTTTAAATGAACATAAAAAGGCAATACTTAGAGAATGGAGTTGATGCCAAATTTATGTTGCTTGAGCATATATACATGTCTATTTTGTAGGGCCTTTCTGTTTTAGATCTAAATAGATACTTGCTAACCTGAACTCAAGGTTTGTAGGCTCACAAGTGAGCCGAAATTGACTTTACCAAAAGTCATCAAGGTCCAAAACATGAAAGACCCTCTAGTTGTAAATCAAGAGAACAAGATTAAACTCTTTACAAATTAAAAAACAAACTAGGTTTAGACATGGGGGTCAAGTGGTTTGCTTGTGTCTTTTAGGTCCTAGATCAAGATTCACTTTCCATGTTTCATGGCTGTTCTGCCTTTGAAAGACATACAATATGTGGATAAAGATAAACGCTTCAATTTCATAACTAAACAGAAATTATACACAATAAAACTTATCAGGAGAAATTTTATTCCTTTTTTCAGGATAATAAACATTAATCTCAGCTGTAAATTAAAGGGAAGAGCTCTTTCTTGGTAAAAAAATGTAGCAAGTAGCAAGCAATCAAGGGAAATCATAATCTTTCACCTTAGAATCAGCTGGTAGCTTCCTTATTATTTGTATCGATGGGTCTAGTGACCTTCGATGCTGAGGATTCAATGGAGGTTTAGTCTTGTATGCAGTTTCAGCAACTTGCAGTGCCTTCTGACTCTTACACCCCAATAGGCTATTCGAGTGATGACGTCTAGGCCTTGATGTTAAACCAGGAGAACTTATATTACTTTGTGCAGTTCTTTTTTCATCGTATTCTGAAATGGCAGAAAACTCAGCTGCACTGGCCGTCACAACACTCCACTCAATGCTAGTCTGACTAGGTTCACACCGGCTATTAGGCGTCATACAACCGGACATACCATCAGAAATTTGTTGAGTAAATATTGGCTGTGTACTGCAGGAAATGTTCTCTATCTCGAACAAGTCTGAACTAGCATCGCTTGCTGGATCTTCATACATTTGGCTGCTTGCAGAAGGATTTGGCAGGTTTTGTGCTTTTGGAAATGGAATAGCATCCCAAGTGAGCACAGAAAGTTTCCTCTCTAAATTTGTTGCTATATCTTCTTTATTTAGAATATGAGATCCAAACACATCCAATGATTTTCTTGGGTCTTCTTGGATAAGTTTCTTCTGCTTTTCTTTTTTAACTTTCAAGTTTTGCACTCCAAAATTTACAGTTGGTAATACATAATAGTCTTCTGATGTATTAGACCCAATACTCTTTTTTTCAAAAACTGGGCTGTGAAACTCGTCTTTCACTGGATATCTCGGTTGAGATTGTTTTCTTCCCTCTGACATGATAGGATTGCGACGAGTATTAGCATTTGTATCTATGTAAACCGATTTCTTATCAGAACAAGATCTATTGCAGCCAAAAAGAGGAAAGAACCATCTTTCATTTAATTTCTTTTGTCTGCCGTAAGATAAGTTTCTCCGGGAACTCGGTAATAAAGCTCTTTGGCTGTTCCAACTTGATTCAGAACTCACACTTGGTGTTCCAATCCTTCCTTTTGTTCTCAACCAGTGATGATCAACCTGGTTCTCTACAGTCTCATTCACAAATTTGCCTTTACTAGAATTCATGCTTCCTGAAGTTTCATCATCCAGCTTCATGTTGAAGTATTTCTCAGCTCCAAAGACATTGATTTCGCCCTCTTGCGGCTTAGTTTTCTCCAAGTAAGTTTCTTGGCTTGAGATTATGTCAGGATGGGGAACCTGCACTGGTTCTGTCAGCTTAAGTACATAATTCTCCTTTGCTGCAGTGAGGTAAGAAAATGAGGCATCGCGAAGATCACTAATCTTGCTTTCATCCATAGCTTTAGAAGTGAAAGAAAAGAAGATTATGGAAGCTAAGAATATGCTTATGACGAGCTAAGAACCATATAGGCAAAGTTTGACGACAGATACAAAAGAAGAAAGAAAAAGAGAAGAAGACAGGAAATTTTTATGGTTGAGGATTTGCGGAGAGAGCAGAAACTATATAAAGAAACTTTTGAATGCTAGAGAGTTGTTGAAGACGCTAAAGCCAGGACAAGTTTAAAAAGGAAGGAGATAGTGTTTGAAGCTGATATAACAGAGTTTGGATTTGAGGCAGGAGAGTTAAAGATAGCATGGTTTTGTGAGAGCAAACTTTATAGAAGCAGACTTGTGGGGTTGCAGCATAGGAGGCTTGATTATGATGGCTCACAACCTTTCTTCTTTCTGTGGGTTAGGTGCTCAATTTTGCAGCTACTATTTCCTTAGCTTTATTGTGAATTGATTAGAAATACCCTGGACTTTGCAAGTTATTGTAATTCACCATATGGTGCAATTAATCTCTAAGCTTCATTTGAGGGTATTACTTTTCAAAAGTGAAAAATAGGGTGCAATCTCAACAAATTACAAAATTTCAAGGTATTCCTTAACTAATTGAAATGGCTCTTGGACTTACAGCTTTACTTGCTTAAAAGTACTATTTTAATGGGGATATATCTATGGCTCCCAATTAGTGGGGATAAGCCTACTGTGAGTCATCAAGAGTCCAATCAATATGCTGGGATGTTCTTAAATTGTCGTCCACATGCCATATCTGTTACTGCAACAAAACAAAGGTGGAAAGCTTTGGAAGGTATAAACAGCTTCAACGAAGTAAACCAAGCAAAATGTGACACGAGGCTATATGATTTTGTCCGTATTCCCCTGTACTACAATAAATTAAGGATTTCAACTGTCTCCAGATTAAATGGCAGTCAATGCAAATATGTAAGGGTAATTATCAAATAAAAAAGAATACCATGAAATTGGATAAACAAGGCAAAATGGCCATCAGTGAAAACTTCAAAATTTTTTTACAGACTGTAGAAAAGCCAACACTGAACTCCACCTAGCCTGAACCTAAAGCTAAGTGTTGGCTATGAGATAAAAGAAAGAAGAAAAGACAAATGAATTTGGGATTGAAAGGACTGAAACCACCAGGCTTTGCAATTAAGAATGACCTATGTGTATCCTATATCTACCCCAGAAGAACAGAAGCCGATAAACGATAAATAAATACTATAGAAGCTATATTCAATGGCTTTGCTTATCGTAGAGCGGCCCCATGTGTGATAAAATTCATTGGTCGAGTCCGAGCAAGAAAAAGTGGCACTAATTAGCACAGTCCTGATTCACTGTGAGGTCGTGTTATTGTATTCCCCAGCAACCCAGTACTGTTTGACAGCAAACATGACCTTTTCTGGGGCAAGAGGACCATCCTCATGATCCACGATTTTTGTATTCCATCTCATTCCTCCAACAATTCTCTTCACCTTGATCAATATATCCTCCTGATCACGGAATATGACTGCTCCTTCTGGCCTTAAAATGCGATCCATCTCCAGAAGAATGTCTTCCATGTTGCACCTACATTAGAACAATAAAAGCAAAAGAAAAGCTTTAAGTGCTTCTAGTTCCATGTTCACATGCAATATAAAAGGATAAAGGCTGGGTCTGAGATAGAACAATAACTTTGCGGTTTAAGAAAAATCATGTCATTCACACTAAAATAGGCATTGCAATTTCCCACAAATTATGTCAATTTATATTGATATTTCGTGCGTTGACTTGGATCTCAAACTGGGAAGATCAAGTTCATTGTAAGTTAACTAAAGGGTCAGTAATACAAACCTTTCTTTCTTTTATTTTATAAGGTCAATTCAAATTCCCAAACCACAAAGCTTTATTCTATTAGAACATGATGAGAAGTAACATTAATAAAGACTTACTTATCTTTATATAAGCTGAAAAGGGCATTTGCATGAATTAGGTCATATGTCCTCGGGTAAGTGGAGAAGGCTTCACACCTGGTAAGACATAGAAGAAGAATATTAAACAGACAATAGCATTAGAGAACAACACAGGCGATCTATAAGAGCCTCAGTCTAATTTAAACTATCTTTCTTCCATCTTATAGTTATGAAGATTGAAGGGGAAATGAATGAAGAACTCTTTAGCATAGTATAAAGCAAAACACTCACTATCTTGTAGCATGCACTGTGTTAACAGAGAAATTTAAATTGCAATAACTAGTGATATCCAAATCAGAAACATCTGATGTAGCATATACCACATATTTCAAATTTGAAGGAAGTTTTTCTCATGGAAAAGCTTCTTAGAGCAGAGGGAAGCATACCTGCTAAACTAAAATTCCCTAGATTATTTACATTTTTGAACTCTAATTTCTTAGTTATCAAAAACAAAAATAGAGAGAATAGATTCCCAAGTCTAGTGAACTTGTAAAGCATTGGCCTAAATATTAACAATCATATTTTTGCCCTTTTTTTTGCTTCACGTATGTCTCCTCTTCATGGTCCAAGAACAAGAGTAACAAAAGAAATGGTTAGATTGTATATGCATGTTTCATCACATATTTGTTCAATGCCAAACAGCGGCAAGGGTCTTTACCAGCTTGAATTCGATATGTTGATATTCAGCCTATACAGTATGCTTAAAACTGCAGGAAATATGAGCTCAGAAATTTCTAATTTAGAAACAAGCCAAGTCTGCTTTGTTAGAACTTGGATTTCAGTAACAGGGTCAGTTGTGATCATGACACCTTAGATCCGCAAACTGACATGGTGTTGTTTCTGGGCCAGAAAAAAAAAATAATAAAGGATTGGTATAGCTAACTCCCAACAGCAACTACCAAAAGGAAAGGTGCAGAAGCTTAGAATGGAGTTGAGATCTGAGAAAGAAAGGTTTATGGAACAATGTGAAAAGGTCATCAAGATCAGAACTAAGATTATGCCTGTTTCAATCTCATTCATCCACTGCAGAACCTAATCAAACAAAAAATTAGCTGAGAAATAAAAAATCAAAGAGGGGAAGGAGAGATCTTCCAGAAGTTACCAATCATGATATATGCCAATCAAGCCACGCTCATATACAATGCCCAAAGTGTCTTTTGCAGCTATTGTAGGCATAACATTCATAACCCATAATTTTGGAGATTCAAGGGCTGCAGCAAAACCTCCCATACCAGCGTTCATATCCATGATGTTACGGTACCTTCCTGAGTCAAGGATTTTGTTTATCCTCTTATACGCATTGACATGCTTTTTCCAAAGGCGAAAATCTTCCAGGTATGCCTCAATAGATACTCCAGGAATGGAGCCACTGGATATTCTGAAAGGAACAGCATTAAGTCTTTCTGGAAATGGCCTCCATGGTGCACCAGCAACTTCATTTGGCTCATGGGTCTCAAGATAGGGAGTGACACATGCCTCCATTTTCTTGTACCTGCAAAAGATCAAATGATGATTTAAAAACATGATATAAAGTTGTTATTCTAATGGAAATAACAGAAAGTTTCATCCTGCATACAAAACTGCAGAAAGTCTTTTACTAAACAAACATAGATCCACTAGCAATTCCAGACATATTTAGATCCAGTAGTGCAAAATTTTATGTCCTCTGATCTTGCTTTTTTACTAAACTAGGAAAATCTAAAAACCGAAAAAAAGTGAAGGAGAGAAAAGACAACACGTATGGAACAGTTCATTTCCATAAATTTCCAGAAGAATGACAAAAAAAAGAAAAGAAAATTATGATTTGAAGATTAGTAGGTTTTTTCTTCCACAAGGGGTACAAAAAATGAAAAACATCTAAACAAGTCAGGAGAGGAAATTTGCTGTCAGCAAAAAGCAGGAAAGAGTTCACCACATGGCATACCACACATCATCTGTGTTTGTAGGTTGGCAAATTGTAGGCTGAGGATTTAGGTCACGGCAAGAATCATAATTTATCCTTTTCTGCCAGATGGCTATTTCACCTATCTCATGTTTCTTTTCCCAGCACAGAAGTTTAGCAGTTTCTTCAATCTTCCTCTGTTCCTCCTCAAGTTCCTCTTTAGGACGCTGCCATGCTTGGTAATTGTTCCTCCAATTGATTGGAGGACCAGAAAGCACCCAGTAACCACCAGGTCTAAGAACACGATCGACTTCCATCATATACATTCCATCTGAAGAAGCAGGTCCCAAGATGACGTTATCAAAGACTCATAGCAAATAATCAGCAAAAAAGTATTCAAACGAACAAAAGAACCAAGTTAATTTTGAAGACCATTGAATTCATTGAAAGAGTTGAAAGTCAACTCATTTATCATGAATATGTTTGCCACAGGTTATTTTGGTGTTGGCAGAACAATGTTTTGATTCACAGACTTTCAGAAGTTAAACTTATATTCACGGAATGGCAAAAACTCATTTGTTTTTGGCAGCATTACAAGGACCAAAAAATATTTTACATTACACCCAACTGGCATTCATAACTAAATGATGAACCAAAACAGGGATATTCTGTATTGCACTTGTGCTTTGTATTATAGAATCAAAGTCAAAATTACTATCCTCACCATTACAACCCCATGGAATAAGGCAACGAGAACAGTGAGCCATGTCAAACGCTCTAGAAGGATATGGAAGCTTGATAGTTCCAAGAACACCAATAACAGCTGGAACACCTCTTTCCAGTGCAAATTGAACTTGTGCTTCGTGAGAGTCTCTTGGAGCAAATGACATGGCTATAACATTCTTCTTGAAAAGGTACGCACCCCAACTCGCAACCTGACCGCCACTCAAGGCAATAAATCAAATGACAATTAAAGCAAAAAAGACTAGGAAAAAAAAAAACTGAATTAGGACATCGCAGAGAATGAGAACAGCGAAACTCATGTATAATTACTTACCCCACATCCAGTATCTAGAGCAGTTCTAACCAACCCATTGTCCATGGGGATCACAGCTGCAAGTTCATTGATATATGCATCTGCTCCGTGAGGAAACTGTGTTCCTCCACCAGGAAATCTGAACACATTGCCCTCATATTGTATCCAATTCTGAACAGCCTTCTCAACTGTCAAGTTCTTGTAAGGTGCATTTGCATAGGGCACATAATCACGGCTCTTTGGCCATGGAAATGGGTTTGCATATCCTTTGGGCGCTGGAACAAGGCAGTGCAGCTTCTCCTCTTCAGGTGGACAATGCCGTTCCCGATAATTCATATTTTCTCGAGGAAATGTCATTGCTCTCATTTGATCTTGGCAAGGCGTGTAGTCAATATACTTGTCATCACATGGTTTAATCTCCTGCACTGCTGCTTCGGAACTATCAACTATTCCTGCATCACCACTTGTCTGATAATTCAAATTGTTAAGGATGCTACAGTGTGTCTGTTTGGTGATCACCCACGCTATGCTATCACCCTTTCCAAAGCCACTTCGCTGCCACGCACCCAAGATATAGAAGAAACCGCATAAACCAACCACAATAAAAATTGATACTGAACTCCTTGTTTTATGGTCCCCTGAGTTCCCTTTTGTGGCCATTCTGCACTCTAAATGTGCTTTCTAGTGCTTCTTCCGTTGCCTCGCCTCCTTTATTAATACATGAAAACTGCAACACACACATATGATAGGAGGATGAAAAACACAAAATACAAACTCAATCACATTTTCTACAGAAAATTCGAAGACTTTCAATTAATCCAAATCAAATCAAAGTAAAAGAAATGATACAAAACAATAAACGAATATCCATAAGGAATTGAAAGAGACTGTATAATACATAGTTACTGCCAATCTCCACATAGAATAAAAGTTCAGCCTCAAAAAACAAACTTTTCCAAGAAATAAAAACAAAACAATTCAATGATAGAAAGGCCAAACCTGTCAATCCTCTCCATCAACTTACATGACATGAATCAATCAACCACGATCAGTTTATTACATTATCTTAAATTTCTCGACAAGTAATTAGTAAAAGATCAAATAGCATCAAATTTGGTCTGAAAATAAAATTGCAATGCGGTTTTGGAACTAAAATGAAGAGATTGAATGAACAATCCCTAATCAAACGATCAGAAAGATAGTCTTACGGGCAAAGAAATCAAGGAAGTACGTCGCGTACGAGGGTCAATCAGATGGAAATCATCATTGGAATTGCAGAATGAGAGAGAGAATAATTATAATTGTTGGATTGGAATTTGCAGAATCATATGGGAATCAACAAGAAAGAATAAAAAAGATTGATGTGTGTTCAGGGTCTGACTTACAGTTTTGTTAGATTATGTCGTATCCAATCAGAACCCGCCACCTAATTCCTATAAAAAGGTCTGTCGTCGACAGCTGCTACACTGATACTTTCTTCTTCATTTTATGTTTCTATTTTTTTCTTATTTTCTTTAAATTAAATTAAATTTTGGAATTTATTCGGTGAATCAAATTAAAATAAAATAAGTATAAAGAGTCCTTGTTTACGTCATTCGATATTTCATAATTTAAGATTGTACTTCAAAGGAGGTCGAGAGAATTTATAAAAGTATAATTGGCATATTTATTAAAAGAACAAAATATAAATAAAAATTATGGGGAGAGTGACGTTTGAACCCACGCCCTTTCAGACCAGAACCTTAATTTGGCGCCTTAGACCAACTCGGTCATTTCCACCTTGATATGTAAAAGCTACAATGTATCTCTATCCTTATCTAATCTGCAGTTCATCCCCGCCCACAAACCATGACCAGAGCCCTACGAAATACTTTTATCATTTATGGCAGCTTGGCGTGCTAGGCTTCGCCAATTTGATTTACAAAATGACCCGTTTGGGGTCATCTCTTCGTTCAAAGCCATGCAAAGAGGGAAAGAGAACGGCCCAGTTACTGATCCTTTTGTGTATGCTTCATTGATAAAAGCTTGTAATAAGGTTTTGGGTATTAATGAAGGGAAATCAATACATAGCCGCGTAATTAGGCTTGGGTTGGATTATAACTTGAATGTTTTGAATAGTTTGATTTATTGTTATTCTCGCGGCAATGGGTCAGTGAAGTATGCTCGTGTCTTGTTCGATAGAATGCCTGACAGAACGGTTGTTACGGTTAATAGTATGGTTTCTGGGTTTGTGAAGAATAACCAATTTGATTTTGGTTTGAGCTTATTGAAGAAAGTCCTTGCTGGCGCTTTTGGTCTGAGTATGAAGCCAAACTTTGTTACTCTAATGGTTTTGATTTCTGGATGTGTTGAAAACGGGGGATACAGCATTGGGAGATTGCTTCATTCTTACTGTTGCAAGACAGGTTTGGATTTGATAATTGAAGTTTGTAATACGCTTGTTGATTTTTATTGCAAAAATGGATATTTGGATTTTGCCACTAAACTGTTCAACGAAATGGTAGAGAAGGACTTGGTTTCATGGAATACCATGATTGCAGGATATGCTAGAAGTAATAACTGTAGTAAAGCTCTCTCTTTATTTAGAGAAATGAGATATAAGGACATTGGATATGATATTGTCTCATTTGTTAACTTGATTTTGGCTTGTGCTAATGGTGGAGATCTTGATTCGGGGAAGATGGTTCATGTACATATAATAGCAAGCGTAGAAGAGATACCAGTTTCTCTTGGGACTGTTCTTATCAACATGTATTCGAGATGTGGTTCGATCAAATTTGCCAGGAAAATTTTTGAGGAGTTGCCGGATAAGAATATTGCATCATGGAACTCGATGATACATGGGTATGTTGAATGCGGGCTTAATACTGAAGCTCTAAGGCTCTTTAATTTGATGAAATGTAGCAAGGTAGAGGCAGATGATGTAACAATGCTAGGAATAATCTCTGCTTGCCGGAATTCTGGAGAATTGTCTCTTTGCATTGATATTCATTCATATATTATGAAAAATGATAATCTCTGTAGGAGCAATGTTCTGCAAAATGCCCTTGTAGATATGTATGCAAAATGTGGGAACATGGCTAGAGCTAAATCTGTGTTCGATAAAATGCTTAAAAAGGATGTAATCTCATGGACATCGATAATAGTAGGTCATGCTATCAACGGAGAAGGGGAAGAAGCCCTTCATGCTTTTAGGAAAATGTGTGCAGAGAAAGTTGAACCTAACTCTGTCACATTCATCGCTGTTCTATTGGCATGTGATCATTCTGGTCTAGTTGAAGAAGGTCAAAACTTGTACGATACAATGTGCAAGGTTTACAATATTGAGCCACAGATTGAGCACTGTGGTTGCATGGTTGACATGCTTGCTCGAGCAGGAATGCTAGACGAGGCGAATAAGTTTGTGAAGAAAATGCCAGTTGAGCCTAACATAGTTATTTGGAGAATGATGATTAATGCTTGCAGAGTACATGGTGATGTTGAGTTAGGATTAAGTTTGGTTAGTAGCCTAGTAGAAGTGAAGAAGTCACCAAATATTGAAGATCATGTTATTTCTTCTATCATTTTTGCTGAGATAGGGAGATGGAATGATGTTCTCCATGAAAGAAGCACAGTGATGGCTCAAAAACCTTCAAAAGTTGCTGGAAAAAGCTGTATTGCAGGATTAACAGATTGAGGGATCCCAAAGAGCCTATAGCTACAAGTATAGCTTTCAATTTTGATCAATTTTAACTAGGACAAAATGAACTTGAAGAAATTGTGAACTATGAACAACCAAATGAATGAGACTGTGAAAGGTTTTACCCGTATCTAATCTCAACTGATGACTCAGAATCCTTTCATATTTTCTATCTCATGATTATGCAGACAATGTAATATTATAATAGACTGCTTAACATTCAAATATCTCATAAGAGCCAATTCTTGGGGGAAGAAAATGTGGCAGTAATTTGTTACAAGTAATTACTATAAAAAGAGAGAATAGGCAAATTTCTTTTATATAAAAAATGGTCAAACAAGATCATTTTGTAGCAGTTCACTGATGGACCTTGCCCGTTTTGAGGGATGTTTCCCATTGGTTGCCAATCATAGAATATTTCAATTCATTACTATCATGCTGCACCCTTCCAGTGACTTCCAAGCATAAACCACTGGGAAGGCTCTTGTCTGGTTGCTTACCCTTAACAGGCTTTTTACTAGGGCCGGGATCCATGAAGATTGGTTGTATTCTAAGATTTGGGTTTGGTCTAATTCGGTTCACTTCTCTCTCTCTTTCATCTGGTGGTCTCAATATCCTGTTTTCTGACTCTATTTCTGAAACTTCATCTTGATTTACCAAGACCTGTAATTTGCAAGGAATAATACATGTAAGGACAAGCAAAATGCCAATAAAAGCTGGAAAGTATAATCGTCTACTCAGTAAATATAAAATGAAATCATGAGGCAAAGAACAATATGGAATCATTAGAATGCTTGTGGCCAGGAAATAAAAGGCGCTTCTTAAGATCTACACCACAGTGACTGAGAGGGGAAAAAAGTAAGAAAAGAACTGCTCATGCATCCTTCAAGTGAAGGAAGGATGTCAATAACGGAACGGCTTGCATTCATTAATTTATGAAGGCACTTGATACTGTTTTCAAAGCTAAATTTGCATGCAGGAAATCCACGCGAGTTATACATGCTTGAGGCATAATAAATAGAAATGTGGGTACTGGATTTGTAGTTCAATAGCTAAATAAAGTTAGTAAATTCCATCTGGCCTTCTAGTTCAATACGTCCGTAAAAAAATGGAGGGTTTCGTGGGAAAAGTTAATTGAGTACATGTCGTAGGACATACATAATGAACGGAACAATTTGGAACAATAGAACCAGATTAGGTTAAAATAGATACCTTGCGCCCAACCAAGTCAAAAGTCACAACTACTTTATTTCGCTTTGCCTTTTCAGCTTCTTCTATCTCCTCTTTTTTCTTCCTTAGAAGTTCCTTTTCCTGGAAATTTTTTGTTAGAAACAACAAAAAGTGAACACAACACAAGCACATTTTACAACACAAGTGCGTGATAAAACTGCGAGATTACAATCATTATGTTTCAACAACTTTGTTACCTCCTTTGACAGCCAGCTATTTCCCTCAATCTCATAGTAATCACTTTGGTCGTCAATAACAGTTGTACGTGCTGCAGCATTTCTGTCATACTCGACAAGCCTTTTGGCATAAGCTTCAGCAGCTGCTTCAGCATCTGATAGTGGAGCCAAACTGCCTTCCAGACCAGCATAGCTGCTCCCTTCCTTTAGCACAAGCGCACTGCAGAAAGAGCACGGCCCCTCTCCTTCCTGTTCACAAACTATCTTGCCACAAGATAAACAATTGCTCACCAGTCTGTGCCGACGGGCTTGGCACGAACATGGTTTCCCCTGTTGGAATACAATTGACCCCTTGGCAGCCTCTGCAAGTGAAATGACTTTCCCAGTTTTCTTCTTTCTAGAATTACCTTGGTTTCCCATTTGGCTGGACTCACGTGCCTCTGTTGGAACCTTGTTCCCTTGATAACTGGAAATAGAATTCTTTTTTAGTTCTGCCTGATAATTGGAAACTGTAACTTTTTTAGGTTCAGCTTGATAACTGGATACTGTGTCTTTAGCTGATCTAAGTGGTTTCCTGGTTCCACTGATAGAACTATTGTCAGTCGATGGTTTGACATAGGCATGAAATTTTGAAGTTTGAATAGCCGGTGTCCCGCTGCCAAGATCTGAGTGACCTCTACGCCGTAAATATTCCTCAATCACACTTTTTCCTGCCTCTTGCCCAATGATATTCTGCGAACAGAGATAAAACAAGATCTATAAAACTTCCAACATTTGCTGCAAGAGAACATTCTTCTGGCATTGCCAACACTGAAATGCCAACTCTATTAGTTGCACGTCATGGATCAAGAAATTCAATCAATACAGTACTTCCTAATTAAAAAAACTAATTTCCTATACCCTTCCCCTTTTGATCTACTAATGTATTCACAATTAGGCAAAATAGTTAATGGGCATCCATTTATCAACTCAGAGAATGATGTAAGTAGCCCCAAAACTCCTTTTTTTCTTTGGTGGAATGTGTGCGGAAAATCAGTTGGAAGATTACAACACAGATATGGTAAATATATGACAGCGAAAATGAGAAATTGTGCGACAGCTTGTTTGAGCCTAAACAGAAGAGTTCTTTACAAACCAACTCTAAAAGTACTGATGTCCAATAATGTCGCATCTCAATCCTGAAGAAGCAAAACCTACCCAGTTATATTATTCTAAAATCACCAACAACTAACTCTCTTCAGATTTTCCTTTCATAGGCATCAAATATTCGGCAATTATATGAATAAAAATGCCAATTACTGGCCATCAAAGCCCACTAATACTATGTAATCAAAATCTTTAACATAGAGACACATCAAGCAGACAAACCAAATCAATGCCCCAAATCCATCAATTAGAATCAAAATTTAAAATTTAAGCTCTAATAGAACAGCATAAAACAGAGAGAGCAAGCAAGAAAAAAGAGACTACATCGAGATATTCTTTGGCATCAAGGGGCTGAGCGAGCTCGCAATAAGAAACTAAACCGGAGATTATTTCCCTATCCAAATCTAAACCGGTTTCTATACTCTTGCACAAATCAACCAGTGCATTCTCTAGCCAGTTTCCTGGCGACTCCATTCTCTCTCCCTCTGGAAGCCGCTTAAGAATGGAAAGGATTTTGGCTTAGAAACTGGAATACTTTATTTTTACAAGTTAAATATACTTTTGATAATAATTATATGACGTGAATCCGACAAACGACAACAACAAAATAACGAGAACATTACATATACTTGGCTGTGTCGTATATTACATCTCATAAAGGCGCTGTCGTTTCGTCATCTCTTTCCTTCTTCACCAGCGCTCTCCTCGCTTTCTCAGCAATAATAAATCTTGTTCAAAACCCTAACGGACAACATCATTCTGTCGACGGTACTGTTTCAAAAAATAGGGCCTGGTGCGCGACTGGCACTGCAGTCTCTCTTTCAACATTACGGTTAATGCATTTCTGACAATCGATTTCTGGTCCTATCATTTCACAGTTACTATAGTGAGTGGTTCTCTGTCACTGTTTGGCTAAATGAGAAAGTCTAAAGAAAAAATCTTGAGTTTTTGCTTTCTTATGTGTTTGATTTTAAGGCAAAGTAGGTCGAAGTTTGTGAACTATTCTTTTTAGCCAGCTATTCACTTGGCATCTGAATGATTCTGTTTAAATTGGTTATTTTTGTGGCTTTTTAGGACAATTGAAGCTTAAAGCAGGCCAAGAAGAGGTTAATTTGATTCTTGGATCAATTGGCTTATGGGTTTTGATGTAACAATCAATTAGCTTCTTGTAATAATTGGAATGAAACCAGCTTTGCTTCCTAAACATGTAGCTGCTGTCCTCAAGTACCAGAAGGAACCCTTAAAAGCACTTGAAATCTTCAATTCTGTGAAGAAAGAAGATGGATTCAAGCACACATTGTTAACTTATAAGTGCATCATTGAAAAGCTTGGCTTGCATGGTCAGTTCGAGGCAATGGAGAGTGTACTTATGGACATGAGGATGAATGTTGATAATAATTTGTTGGAAGGGGTGTATATCGTAGCCATGAGAAACTACGGGAGGAAAGGAAAGGTTCAAGAAGCTGTTGATGTATTTGAGAGAATGGACTTTTATAGCTGTGAGCCATCAGTTTTATCATATAATGCAATCATGAATATATTGGTTGAGTATGGGTATTTCAATCAAGCTCATAAAGTGTATTTGAGAATGAAAGATAAAGGAATTGTTCCTGATGTTTACACATTCACAATTAGGATAAAGTCGTTTTGTAGGACAAAAAGGCCTCATGCGGCTTTAAGACTTCTTAACAACATGCCTTCTCATGGGTGTGAGCTTAATGCAGTTGCATATTGTACAGTGATTGGCGGGTTTTATGAAGTGAACTATCAAGTTGAGGCATATGAATTGTTTCATACAATGCTTGGTTTAGGTATTTTTCCAGATACTGCCACATTTAACAAGCTTATTCATATTCTTTGCAAGAAGGGACATGTCCAAGAAAGTGAAAAACTGCTCAACAAGATTCTGAAGAAGGGAGGATCTCCTAATTTGTTTACATTTAATATCTTCATCCAAGGGTTTTGCAGAAAAGGGGCACTTGATCAGGCTGTCAAATTGTTGGATAGTGTGACTAAAGAAGGCCTAACTCCTGATGTTGTCACATACAACACATTAATCTGTGGATTGTGCAAGAACTCCAAGGTTGTAGAAGCTGAGAACTATCTGCATAAAGTGGTGAACAAAGGCTTAGAGCCTGATTGCTTCACTTACAATGCTATAATTGATGGATTTTGCAAAATGGGTATGGTACAAGATGCTGATAAGATTCTCAATGATGCAATTTTCAAGGGATTTGTGCCTGATGAGTTCACATATTGTGCTCTAATTAATGGATTATGCCAGCATGGTGACATAGAGCGTGCCCTAGCTATTTTTGATGAGGCATTGGGGAAAGGATTAAAGCCTAGCATTGTTCTATATAACACACTAATCAGAGGATTGTCTCAGCATGGACTTGTTTTAGAAGCATTGCAGCTGATGAATAACATGCCAAAGAAAGGTAGTAACCCTGACATATGGACTTTCAATTTGGTTATAAATGGTTTGTGCAAGATGGGATGTATGTCTGATGCCAACAACCTGATGAATGGCGCTATTGCCAAAGGATACATTCCGGACATTTTTACTTTCAATACACTGATCGATGGTTACTGTAAACAACAGAAAATGGAAAATGCAATTGAGATTCTAAATAGCATGTGCAGTCATGGTGTCACCCCTGATATAATCACATATAACTCTGTATTGAATGGCCTCTGCAAGGCTGCAAAACCTGAAGATGTAATGGAAACCTTCAAGCTGATGATGGAGAAGAGGTGTGTTCCTAACTTAATCACTTATAATACACTCATAGAGAGCCTATGTAAAGCTCGGAAGGTGAATGATGCTCTAGACTTGCTGGAAGAAATAAGAAATAAGGGACTGACTCCAGATACTGTTAGTTTTGGCACAGTGATGAGTGGTTTATGCAATAATGGGGATTTGGAAGGAGCATACCGGGTCTTTAGAAGAATGGAACAACAATACAAGGTTTGTTACTCTGTAGCCACCTACAATATCATGATCAATGCCTTCTCTGAAAAGCTAGATATGCATATGGCGGAAAAGCTTTTCCATGAGATGGGATATAAAGGCTGTGCCCCAGACAGCTATACTTATCGTGTCATGATTGATGGCTTCTGCAAAACGGGAGATGTCGATTCTGGATATAATTTTCTACTGGAAGAGATTAAGAAAGGGTTCATTCCGTCGCTGACAACATTTGGACGAGTAATAAACTGTCTCAGCATTCAGCATAGAGTTCATGAAGCAGTTGGTATCATCCATCTTATGGTGGAACATGGAATTGTCCCTGAGGTTGTGGATACTATCTTTGAGGCTGATAAAAAGGTGGTTGCAGCACCTAAGATTATCTTGGAAGACTTGTTGAAGAAAAGTCATATAACTTATTATGCTTACGAACTTATTTATGATGGTATTAGAGATAAGAAGCTTCAACATAAAAAGGCTGCCAAGAAGGTGTTAGCTTGATTGGTGAAATAGCTCACAAAACTTATTCTTTATCTGTAAGTGGAATCTTGTAAATGAGTTTGTGAAGTCAAAGATGTACGGTCTTAAGAAGTTTAAGAATGAACTAGTTAGCAGGTCCAGCGGCAGCTGAAATAATTCGCTGCTTAAAGCAATGGTATTATGGACTCACTTTTTTTTTTAATACTCTCTTTTTTTTTAGTGCTGTATATTTTCTTAATTAGTGATGTGCTCTTCTTTTTCAGGATTGAGTTTGGTTGATGAAACACTTAATCTGCCAAATGTCTTGTTGTTTATGAGTTGTTTACTAGATGAATTGTACTATGTGAGCCACTTTATAAAATCAGTGACCGCACAAGATGGTAGTCCCTTGCACCATGAAGATGGTCTTTGGCTCAAGCACCAGTTCTTATGATATTGTAATGCAGTATATCAGTTTATACAATTGGCAACCCTCAGCTTTATGGGTGGGCAATTTATTGCCATGGCATCATAGGCCCTCAGCATGTACTAGGAGATTTTACCAGGGAGTTTTGGCATGGCTGTAGGCAAATTATGTTTAAGCTCAACTATGTCTGGAACTGGCAGCTCTTTCATATTATATTAGGTGTTTGTGGTAAGTATGGATGTAGTGCATTTACCATATTATCACTGCTATTTTTAGTTTTCCTTGTCTGAAAATTAATTGTTCGTGCAACTCACCCTCCATCAATCTGTTTTCCAATGTCAGGGACTTGTTGCTGGATTATCCTTCTAGAGGTTCAAATGTTCAAGTTACCAGCACATCTGTCACAAGAGAGTTAACAGCACACTGATTATTCAAAAAAAAGAAAGGGGGCGTGATGTATGAAGCAACAATTGGAAATGAATATTTCAACCTCAATTTCTATGTTAACTCGTTCAGTCTATACTGAAATTTGATAATTTTGATGAAATCTGTTTCCCTTATGGATAGATCCCTAAGTTGTTTCAGATCATAAATCTAGACCTCGTCAGGGATGATGTCGAAAACAAAGTATTCTGAGGCAAACTAAAATAATATACACCCTCAAGTTGATCTCTAATTTGTATAGGGATGGTGCATTCAGATGTGCCTTTCAGACCCTGTCAACTATCCTTATTACTTTATCCTTAAAGTTAGCTACTAAAACTGTGTAGTGGAAATTTCTAGGGGCCTGCACATAGTTGAGCCTAAATTACAGTGTATTGTCTATTACAATAAGATACTTAAATGTTATCAGAGTATCTTAACCTGTTTGCAGATTTAATATTTTTAGTTTTTGAGAATCGTTCACTTGTGCTTGTCAGACTACACTGAAAGTATCATGTACCAAGCACCCAAAGCAACATGTAGGAAGTTCAAATGCCATGAAAGTATCATGTAGGAAGTACGGGGGGCGAATATTTCCTAGAACTGCTTATTGCTTGCTTGCTAGAACAATAGTTAAAGAAATCGTTAGTACATCACAAAATTGTTGTAATTTTTCGGCAGCAAATGTACATTCTTTAATGAAGACTCATTTTGTCAAATAAAAAAAGAATATAATCCTTTGAGTTATGGAGCATATTAAATTGATTCAATTTTTTCTTATTAATATTGAGAAACTTTGCTGAAGCTGTTATTCAGCCAACTCTCGCTGTGAACTTGTTCACTTTGGCTACCCAGAGTCTTGCTCTGCAGGGGACCAATGCCATATTTTGCCCTTCCTTCTCCAAAATAGGGTATCTTGCAAGAGGAACATAATTCTCTATTACGTTTACTAAAGGAGGCATATTTGACTAATGAGGTGCTGCAGGAGTTATTTCCAGGACTCTGAGGCTGTGAGTAAGAATCTAGTTGAAAGTCTAATTATGTAAGGAAAAGGAGGCAAATTTGTGTTTCACATGAAACTCCAAGCAGCTTCCTTCCTAACCCCTGTGCCTGTCATTAGGCTTCTGATCTCTAGGACTTCCTCCCACTGGCCTATATCTGCACAGATGTTTGACAACGAGACATAAACCCCATCATCATTAGGGTTTAATTCCATGACCCTTTTTGCTGCTATTTTTCCAAGTTCCACGTCTCCATGTATTTTGCAAGCCGCAAGTAGTGTTGCCCATACTAAAGCATCAGGGTCGATAGGCATACTTCTAATGAACTTCTCAGCTTCTTTCAATTGTCCTGAACGACCAAGAAGATCAACCATACAAGCATAATGGCGGTTAGTAGGCTCAATCCCGAAGTCTTTCTTCATTGAATTAAAATGGGAATAGCCTTCTTCAACCAAATTGGCATGGCTGCAGGCAGACAGGATCCCAACAAAAGTCACTGAATCAGGTCTAATCCCTCTTCTCCTCATCTGCTCATAGATTTTTAAAGCCTCCGCACCTTTTCCATGCTGAGCATAGCTAGCAATCATAGCTGTCCAGCTTACCAAGTCAGGTTCCTCAATCTGATCAAATGCTTTACTGCATTCTCCTATGCTTCCACATTTAGAATACATTGTAACAAGTGAACTTCCAACTGAAACATCTGAATCTAAACCCATTTTCATGAGATGCGCATGCAGCTGAGTCCCAATGTCCAATCTGTTCAAAAGTGCAATAGCTCCAAGAAGAGGTGAAATGGTGAAGGAGTCTATTGTGATATTGGACGTTAATATTTCATGAAACAGGAACATTGCCTCTTCAAGCCACCCATTTTGTGCATATCCTGAAATCAAAGAAGAACATGAAACCGGATCTTTTTCAGGAAGCATGTCAAAGACTTTTCTTGCTGATTCCAGAGCACCGCATTTTGAATACATATTAACAAGCGCACCACCAACCAATTCTTCTGTACCCATTCCACCACGGAAAGCATGCCCATGAATTTCCTTACCTTTCTGTACAGAATGAAGAGCAGAGCATGCACCTAGAATTGCTGTAAGAGTCATTTGATCAGGTCTTAGTTTGGACAACATATCTCTAAAAAGCTCAAAAGCATGATCTTCATAGCCATGCTCTGTGAACCCGCTGATCATCGATGCACATGAAATGTTGTCTCTGATAGCAATATGCTCAAAGACTTTGTAAGAGTCCTCTATATTACCGCACTTTGAGTACATTGTGAAAAGAGAACTACCAACAGAAAGATCAAGGACAAAACCCATTTTAACAGTATAGCAGTGGATTTGCCTCCCTAAATTCAAGCAATCTATAGCTCCAAAGACACTGGAAAAACCAAATTTGTCTGGTCTCAGACCCTCCCGTAGCATTTGTTGCAATAGACCTATCGCCCTTTGAGACATCTGATTCTGAGCGAAAGAAGAAATCATAATGGCCCATATACGTGGGTCCTTTAGGCCTTCCATTTCTTTAAACACCATCTCTGACAAATCAATAGCATGTGCTTTTGCATACATATTGACTAGAGCAGCCCCCACCACTGGATCCAAAGAGAATCCAGTCTTCAAAATCCAGTTATGGATTTGGAATGCCTCTTTAATCATATTTGGTCTGGCGCAAGCAGTAACTACACTGGTAATAGTAAAGTTGTTTATTTCCTCCTCCATTTTCCTCATTTCTTTGAAAAATTTGAGGGCAGACATAGAATCACCCCTCTTAACAAAACCAGATATAATGGCAGTCCACGAAACCACATTGCGAACTGGCATCCGAGAAAATTTCTTAACAGCTTCCTTAATATCACCGCATTTGGAATACATATCAACTATGGCAGTCTCCACAAAGACGTCTTTTGCACAACATTTAATCACCCACCCTTGAACTCCTTTCCCAATTTCAATCTGTTCCAGAGCAGCACATGCAGTCAAAACACTTGAGAAGGTATAACTATCTGGAAGCAGAAATCTGCGACACATTTGGCCAAAAAGATCTAAAGCAACCCAATATTCCCCATTCTTAACTGCCCCAGATATAATAGAATTCCAACAAACCACATTCTTGCACAATGCATCATGAAACAACTTCAAAGCATAGTCAAACCTATTATTTTTGGCAAATAAATCTATCATTCCTGCCCGAACGTAACTATTTGAATAAAATCCATTTCTAATTGCAAATGCGTGCACCTGCTCGCCAAAGATGGGAGCTTGCAATGCAGCACAAGCAGACAGGACACTGCCATAGGTGATATCGCTCGGCTTATAACCAAAAAGATGCATCCTACAAAAAATTCTCCATGAATCCTCAAACAACATATTACGAACATAACCAGAAATTATAAGATTCCAAGAAATAACATTTAATTGAGGAATTTCATCAAACAGTTTCAGGGCATAAAACATGGCACCGGATTTACAGTACCAATCAAGTAAAGAGTTAGCAACGACAATATCATAGTGCAATAAAGCTGTTTTAAGCAAATGGGTATGGATAATTTTTGTGTCTTTGACAGTATGTTGCCTGGACTTTGTATAGTTGCTGAAGAAGTGAAAAGGGTCAAGAAAAGGAGTAGGATCTTCCCGTTCATATTTGTCGGCTTTAACAAATGATGGGCTTTGGACTATGGATAGTGAAGATATGAGTTTGGAAATGGAGATGGGGACTATCTTGGGTTGGAGACTTTGACTGATGAGAGAATTCATCCGGTTGGGACTATCAAAAAGCGTATTGATAACAGCTTTCTGAAAAAGCGCATTGATAACAGCTTTTTGAAAAAGCGCGGGAGCAAGGGATGGTAGCTTAATGTTTTTAAAATTAGGTAATGTTTCAGACAATTAACATCTAGTCAAGATGGCCGAGTTGGTCTAAGGCGCCAGTTTCAGGTACTGGTCCGAAAGGGCATGGGTTCAAATCCCATTCTTGACAAAATAAATTTTTTCATTAATATTATTATTATTTTTTGTCAAGTTTATAGAGCCAGATAAACCGAAGACCTGTCTGCAGCTTTCGAGACAAAAATAATATTATGTACACAATTGTGCTAAAAACCCTTTAATCCGCATTTATTGTTGATCAAGTTCATCCACCAGTTACTTCTTATAAAGTCATTGCTCTTAAATTTAAACATAAAGTCGATGACAGGAATATCAAATGGAATATTCTCTTCGATCCCACTAATCTACATCAAGTCAAATTTCGATGGATGGAACATTATTCTTCATATCCTTTGTTGTGTACAATTGATCTTGAGAATTGGATCACTTTGATGGGATAATGAGTTTTTAAAGTCTCTGACTTTAGGTAACATTAGGTACTTACATTACATTTGTTTGATTTAATAAAATGCAGGTCACATTGGGCGTTGAGAGTAAAGGATTATAGTACGCTCTCCTGCGGTCCGACCTAATAATTGAGCTTAATGAATAAGGAACGTCAAATGGAAGTGGAACTCTGCTCTTCACATACTAACTGGTAACACTTCAACAAGGACTAAGATTTAGAAGGAGAAATGTAAGAAAAATAAGGCAAAACAGCATAGATTATGGATCATATGAGAAGAACCATGAGACACACCAAGGTCTAGGTAGGAACTATTTTCCTGTCAACATTGGTCGATCTTTTAAATGCCTGACACTATCACGAAGTCAATTCTCATAGCCAATTGATATGGGATTCCAATACGTGATGATAAATTGCCACAAGGAAAAGAAAAGAGCTAGATAAATGGTCATTCATGTTTAGAACAAAAAACTTACAACAATGTGCAAGTCTTATCAAAATCATATCATAAAGTCAAAATTTTCACTTGTGCAAATATTTTTTTTTAAAAAAAGGAAGAAAAACAGATTCTTCATAGTTTCATCAGATCAACTCTTTGACGACAACTTTTCCTTTGCCTTTTGAATTTTCAAAACCTTCTTCACAATCTTCTGCTCTTCCACCAAGAAGGCCCGGATTATCCTGCAGAAGCACCAAAAAGGTTCAGATGAACTTACAAGTCAATTAGATGCAAATACACCTAATTTTTACTAACATTTATTTAAAACATTACGTGAAAAAATTATGAGATTGAAACAAACCTCTCCCTGACAACACCTCCAGACAGTACACCACCATATGGACGGTTCACAGTTCTCCTATTGCGAGATAATCTAGACCTCTTGTATTCAGCAGGCCTCAAGTGAGGAATCTGAAAATACAATAGATGAAGTATGACATCTAAGACCAAGGAGGAGGCATACAAAAATTAAAAAAGATAAGAGACAAATAAGGGTGCAGCAATTATTGCACTAAAATTAAGCAGTCATTCATGGGTCTAGGGGACTAAAAATGCATAACAAGAAAATCAATTGGATCACCTTAAATTAGAAAATGCAAATGTGAAAGCCACAATTCATAAAACAAAAATGTTTCCAAGCAACAAGAGAACCACAAATAGTCACAAAATTCTTCTGTAATTGATCAAAATAAATAGTCAAAAATTGGCAAGCATGTGATATTTAACATAGCAGAAAAACAACAAGTTTTGTCCCAAGAAACTTAAAATCTTTCCACCCACAATTGTCAACAGGAATAGATGGTCTTATAAAGGTAAGGGTTATCCATGTTGCGTCAATTAGCAATGAAACAACAACACAACCCCATCCCAGTGCAGTCAATCAATAGAACAGTCATATATTTACTTTCTACTAAAACATAAGATTGTCGTTATAAATTTCTATACATCACAATATCTTCAACTTCAGCATTTCATATTTCTGTCGTTGTAAAGTCCATTGCAAAAAAGTCTGTATTTTTTATCTTGTGTAATGCTCCATAAACCCAATTCATCCCCTTGATATGAACACTATGGACACATACAACCAACCAAAACTAGGTGAATCAATATTTTCCATGTTTTTACCTCACAGGGCCAATTTCATGTAGGTAAGATGGAACTCTTAGAAACAAACCATATCCAGATTTAAACCAGAAATAGATATTAGCTCGAATGCATTCATACGCTAGCATAACCTAAAGTGCAACTGATTATTTATAAAAGGTACGAGAGAGCATAAAGCATACCCCTTGGATTCTCTTTCCAGTAACAGGACACTTGGGCCCGCTAGCTCTCTTCTTAGTAGTCTGATACACAAGCTTACCACCTAAATTTCAATCAATACCAGAGATATAAGCAGAATTGTTAAGTGAAAAGGCCAAAGCCACCAACCAACAAAGCAAACTTAAAATGAAAATGAGATCAGTTAGAATAGCTCCATCAACAAAGAAAACAAAGTAAATAATTAAGCTCTTTATTAAAAATCATAAGCTGAATTGCATTTCCTTTCAGCAACTTAGATGAACTTGTAAATCAGAATTCCTCACATGCATTGATCCAATCTTCCCAACATTTATTAAAACTCTAACTGAGCAAAAATGAAGTCCTTAAACCAAATTAGCTAATCCAATAACTAAGTCAGCAATGCAGTTAAGCAAATTAAGATCTACGGTTTTACACTGAGTGTAGGCTAAAACAAAGCAATGAGAAGAGGAAATACCAGGGGTTTTGACGACACGGTGCTGGTTGGACTTGGTGGCGTAGCTATGGCGTGTGCGATACGTGAGACGCTGCACCATTTTCGCTTCTCTCTCTTGAACGATGCCGACGAGACCAGCGAGGTTTTTTTCCTAGTAGACGGAGAGATGTTAAAAGTGCTGGTAGCGGAATATGTGATGAATGACAGCCCTAAATCCAACGGCTGTCCTTGTTTCTTTCCAACGGTTGAGATGTAATTTTTTTTAACCCTTTCAAGATTTATTTTTACTTAATTATTTTCCAGGCAAATTACAATAAAACCCCTAAATTTTGACAAAAATTATTATTTCACCCCTACTATTTAAGAAATTACTGCAAAATCTATTATCTACCTATATCCATAATCTATAATTTATCCATCCATAGCATACTCCCTTATCCCATTTATATAGGTTCACTTTTTTTTTTATTTGTCCTAAGTGTAATTGTCACTGCCCAAAACCGTGGACCGGACCGGCACTAGAACCTAGATAAGTTTAAGGCCCCTGAAATCCGTAATAAGCCTAAACTATGAAAATTCATTTCTATTATCATTTGACTAAGGAAATAGTAAGCCCATATTATGACATTATTCATAAATAAATCAGAGTTAACATTTCTGATCCAGCCTTAATATTAAATACTGTTCACAGCTCGGACACATATCCATTTTAATAAAAATACATTCTTATTTATTTGTTATAATATGATCAAACTATTTATATCATATAGTCTCCAAATAAAAGAATATTCCACCATTTATTTATAATCACATGATAATTCCTTTTACATAATTAAATATTAATTAAACATCCTAACTGCGGAACCGAATAAAAATATTCGAAATAGCTTAAGTCAAGAAATAGCTCATACTAACATTTTTAAAGTTTGAGACAATCGCTAATTCTCTACGGAGAAGGAAGCAGAGTTTTATGAACCAGCAATGCTTTTATTCCCTGAAAAATGTTTATGGATGGGGGATGAGTTTCACTAAACTCAGTGAATAATAATATATAATGCAAACTCATACATTCAAGCAGTATACTTTCACAATATATATAAAATAGGCATACTTCACAAGTACGTGTCATACATCAGCACCTTCAAACAAATCATATTCAAATTTTCACAACATGTGAAAATTGGTCAGTGAAGTCACAAATCCACCTATTGGCCCCCGGCCAATTTCCATTATAATAATATATATATATATAACGGGGAGCCGATCCCCATACCTGGCCCACTGACCCATAATAACACACGTCGTCCCAATTTCCACCCAGATACAAAAGCACATTATTTCACAATTCAATTATTTACCAAATATATTCAATACAATAAATGCAACATATGAATGTAATCAAGGGCGAAAATTGTATAAATTTATGAAACCAAAATATTATATATCAAAAACTGAGATTATAGAACTGAAATATTATATTTGGAAGACGAAGAATATCAATATAACAATAGAAATAGGAAATGATTCATGATTATTTTAAATAATATAAAGAGTATATGGTATGCATATGAAATGCATGTATGTAGGATGGTGTGCATTATTTATTATTACTCACAGTGACTGCAAAATAAATTCAGGTCTGTCCTGGGCTCTGATTTAGAGGAGCAGTAGAGAAACTCGGTCGATCTAAGAAACACGTATAATAAGGAAAATACAATCAGATAATGACTCCCTTAATTAAAAATTAATTTAATAAACTTATCTGTTTATTTTATTTTCCTGACTAAATTTCTAATATTATTTTCATAAAATATAACTGTCTACCTATTTTAATATAATCTAGCTTTCTAAAATAACCATCTTGTATACTAAATAATTATTCAAATAATAATTATAATAAACTCTATAACTATGATAAACCTTTAATTCAAAAATCCTCAATTATATATTTCTATTAATTCACTATATAACCTTACTATTTATCAGCAATTAATTTATTCACTTATTTTGTATCTAGTCTAGATATCATGTCACGACCCAAAACCTTGGGCCGGACCGGCACTAGGACCTAGGTAAGTTTAAGGCCCCCGAGGCCCGTAGTAAGCCTAAACTATCAAATTCCAATCCTATTATCATTTGACTATCAGAATAGTAAGCCCATATTATGACATTTTCATAAATCAATCAGAGTTAATAATTTTGACCCAGCCTTAGTAATACATACTATTCGCAGCTCGGGCCCATATCCATATAATAAAAATATTTTCTCATACAAATATTTATTTGTCATAATATGTTCAAACTATTCCTATCATACAATCTCCAGATAGTCATTTACACTCCACAATTTATTTATA
>CANUEX010216641.1:0-21141 GCA_948099535.1 Jatropha multifida | reverse complement strand
TGAGGTTGTAAATATTGTAATTATAACTAATGAAATGGGTGGCCGATTAAGTATTATTATTTGATTTCATGAATGGTGTATGAACTATGGTATATATTTTCTTGAATGGTTAATTATATAATAAGATGACTTGACATTATATTTTTAGAAGTGTTGTGCGACTTGGTATAATAATTTGGAGTTGAGGTTTGGAGGATTGAACATTGGAAGTGCTTTGTCTTCTTTGTGTGGCAAGTCGATTTTTAGGGGAAACTCTTGTGAATTTTTCATAGGAATTTCCCTATGTTTTTATTTATCAAAAAAACAATTTTTATCAAAATATTACTTGCCTCCTTATGGAAACGAAGCCACTTCTAATGTATATTTCGGGTTCATCAGGTATAATAAGTCGGTGTTCCGGCACCGAATGTGGCATCCGTCATCTGGTTCTTTAGGATTGGGCAGCGGGTGTTACATGGACAATCTGCAAGAACCATACAGACTATTGAAGAGATGTTAAGAGCTTGTATACTTGAATTTTAGGGATCATGGGAATAATACATTGCCCTAATTTAATTTGCTTATAATAATCAATATCATAGTAGTATTTGCATGGCACCATATGAGGCATTATATGGTAGAAAGTGCAGAAGTCCCTTGTATTGGGATGAAGAATTTGCTAGAATACTGGAGGGACATAAGATTGTACAAGAAACTATGGATAAAGTTAAAATTACCATAAATAAGCTTAAAGTGGCCTAGGATAGAAAAAGGAGCAATGCAGATCGACATAGATGGAAAATGGAATATCAGGGAGGAGAAAAGGTTTTTCTCAAAGTCTCACCACAGGAAGGAGTTATAAGGTTTGGAAAAAAGGGCAAACTAGGCCCTAGATACATTTGCGCTTATGAGATCCATGAAAGAATTGGCCCCTTAGCTTATAGATCAGCATTGCCTCTAGATTTAGTTCCAATCCATGAAGTATTCCATGTAAGCATACTAAAAAAATATTGATCAAACCCATCACACATATTACGAACTCAAGATATTCAAGTGTCTAATAATCTGAATTATGTTAAAGAATCAGTTGCTATTATTGGTTATCAAACTAAATAATTGAGAAATAAGGAGATACCGTTGATAAAGGTTCTTTGGCAAAACCATTCAGAAAAAGAAGCCAAATGGGAAATAAAATAATATATGAGGCAGAATTACCCTCAATTATTTCCTGAATCAGGTAAAAATTTTGAGGATGAAGTTTCTTAACGGGGGAAGAATTGTAACGTCCTAGACTTGAAACACCATATCATAATCATATGTTTATATTTATGAACATGACATGTGTAAAATGAATGTGTGTCTATATATATATATATATACACACACACACACATGCATTTGCAATTGCTTGTGATAAATATTGGGCAATCACGTGCCTAAAACCTCTATTTTCAAAGAAAGGAAGACAAGGTAGTCTAACTGTTAGACTAGCTAGTGTAGCCTGATTTGGCATTGAGCTTCTTCATTCCGTTCACTGAAATATCGATAGCAGCACTATCCTTTACCTACAGGAAAGACGTGTTGGAAAAATTATATGTATGTTAGTGGGTTGGTTTTCTAGTTCCCTTTCTCAAAGGCTACTCCATGCCATCCCTCTTTCCATCTGCTTGCTTGATTGAGTATGTTTGATCGGAATGAATGAAAAGAGAGAGGGAGGTTCCTGGGGTGGTGCATTTACGTACACCAGGCAAAGGAAATGCTGGCTGTATTCTTACTTCCTGTTTTCAAGAGACCGAATGTGTGAAACACTCTGTTAATGATTTGAATTCAATAACTTGAAAAATACACTTCCTTTTTAATAAAAAAGGAAAAATCTTTCAATGGATTCTGTGATTGAATGAAATGCCTTACTATGCACATAAGCATATGAGAAGAATGTGAATATGCAAATGCATGAATCTGAATAAGATCTGGACCTGAAAAGGTTTACACTCTTAGACTCAAAAAGCGTACTTTTATATTCTTTAAAGCCTCTCAATACATCTGTATATGGTGTTTAGGAATAAGTTAGCTCAAGTGGGAATAGTGAGATTGTATATAGAAATATGTCTATGTTGATTATTAAGTTGATTAAGATTGCCTTAATATGCTAGTAAGAGATTGTTAATCACAAAATCATAAGTTAATGAAAGTACAAAAATATTATGGATATTAATTAGAAGAAGGTTAAATGTGCTCAAGTTGCAATGATGAGAAGCTAGCACAAGAAGCACCTCAATCAGTGTTTTGATTAAGTACATAATGACTTGATGTTAAATTAAGTAAGATGTGTAAGTAAGGCCTAAATAAGATTAATTAAGTGTTAATGGAGGATTGTGGACTTGATTAGCATAAAAGAAAGTTATGATAACAAGTCTAGGTAAAAATATGAATAAGCAAAACATTAAGGAGTTAGGAGAAGTTAGAATGTCAAGTGACTTGCATTATTAGATTATAAGGACATTACAACTTAACAAAATTAAAGAAATAAAGTAATAGAAAAGAAAGAGAGAGAGGCCAAAGCATAGGAAAGGGAGAAGAAGAAGAAGAAGAAGAAGAAGAAAAGCTTAAAAGCTTAGGATTTTAACTTGAATCTTAAAGGGTTTTTGCTGGAAATCATCTAAGGTAACTTAATATCTATTTATTTTATGATATTTTCATGATTTGGAGAAGTTTGAGCTAGGGTTTCAATGTAGAGATTTTGAAGAGGAGATTTTTTTATGCTAATAAGTGAAATAAACCTGATTTAAAGTGTTAATTAGTTAGTATTGATTATATAAACATGGTTTAGGCTTTAATATGATTGAATTGAGAAAATCGCACCTAAGGCCAAACATATAAATTCTGCCAACTTAAAATGACCTTGGAAATGATCATTTAATTTTGAATTGATGAGTTCAGTTAGTTGATTAAGTATTCTAATGATATTATCAAGTGTTAATTCGAAAAGAATAGTGTTTAAATTGAAGTTACTATATTTATATTGTTATGGAAGTTTAAGGAGATTAAGAAATATTCATTAAATGGTGATATCATGGTGAATTTTAATAATGTTAATAGATGAGCAATTGATTGAATTGAGATTACAGGATTGTTTAATGATTGTTGGAGAATACATGGAATTCTCTGGTAAGCATTTAAGTCAAGCACACCAAGTGTTTGATTAAACACCAAAATGAATATTAAGGTGCTTGCTTATCCATACAGGTAAAAGGGTCCTAGGAGAAGGTGAAGGAGGAGGCTCTTCCAAGACTTGATACTATTGCACTGTATATTGTGAGTAAAAGCTTATGATGGTTATTTGCATGTGATGAATATTTTGTTTGATATATCAGTTATGATATTAGTCTATAATAGATATTATGATTTGAAAAAAGAAATGATTTGTCTAGAAAGAGGCAAGTGAGAAAAAGGTATGTGTTATTTTATGGCCAACAAGCGTAATTTATAAATGCAATTCTGTCATATCTATATTTGAATCTGATCTGTTACGACTACCATTACCAACTCGTGAATATGATTTGTTATATGGAGCCGTGTGCTTATAAATTTGAATCTATTTCTGCATGCTTAAAATATCTAGTCTGTAGTTAAATCTGATATTTAAAATCAGTTATCTAATACCCGGTGCGAGTTTATTTTGACAAGTCATAACATAAATAAGCTAAAAATCATCTGGATCGTACTTCTAAAATATGTCTCTGAAGCATCGTATTTGTGATGCCTTGAATGACTGCAATTTATATTTCTGTAAATGCAAATGATGTGATATCTGCACACTATTGCTGTGATTGATTTGATGAACGACTATTATTGTCTGATAATTGTTGATGCAGAGCATTGGTGGCCCGAGGAGTTAGAGATGTTTGGACCATTAGGAGTGTTCTATGTGCTTTATTTGATATGCTCATGATATTCTATGTTATTTTAAATAATCATTTATGATGGTTTTTGCTCATTGAGTGGCATCTCATATAAAATGCTAATGTTTTGCTAGATTTTGATACTGAGTCATTAGCAGTCAAAATTCAATCTATTCAGATTGACAGAAATGGAACAAAGGTTAGGACCAATTGTGTTTGCATTTGTCACCTTCTCAGTTTGTAAATTTGTTTTGTAGGAGTTCAAACTCCTTAATGTCAACCATGTATTAAGTAAGAAATTTTCTAATACTAGTTTCTATTGTTTAACATGTGGTGCGACTTATATTTCTATTATTGGATCTATATTTCTTATGTGGCATCTCAAAACTATTATCCTTGGATACATAGTGATAGGGTGTTACATGTACAGTGGCTTGCGCCACATCCGCTGTGATTTGCTTGTTGTTTCTATTTTTCTTTGATTACCTGTAACAAAAATGCACAAACTTATGCCTCGCACTTATTTGTTAGTATACTGACAATGGCTTATTTTGCGAAAGAGCATGAAGCATGGGAAGTTGGTCAACAATGCTTATGCAGTTGGTAAGTGGTTTGACCAGTTGCCCATCCTAGTTTAGGATCGCGTCTGAAAAGCTTATTTTGGGTGCTTTGTCAACAGACTACCATGAGTGTTGGAGCGAACTTTGCCTTCCAATATATTAGAGTTGATGGAGCGGAGGATAGATACTACTCACACTTTCCATCTGTCATTCGGTGAGATGACCATCACATCGATGGATTTCACTGTGATCACCGGCCTTCCATTTAGAGGACAGTCCATCAATTGATGACCAGTTGCGGACCTTGGACTGACCAGGCTTGCGGGCGAGTCTTAGAGCTACTATCGGTATGGAGCCTATTATTTTCAACAAGAGGGTCTAGTATGAGAGCATTATCACACATTATGAGGGGATGCCTTCAGAGCTGATTAAGGAGATGGATGTGGATGTGGTGGCCCGGGCCTTTCTCTTTTATCTGCTGTCTACCACCTTATACGAAAATCATGGGAACGACACGGATTTGGCACTGCTGCCACCACTATAGGACCTAGATGTGATGAGGCAGTATAACTATGGAGCTGCTACCTTATCATATCTTTACTATGGGATGGACTTCTATGTTTGAGGCGGGCACCAAAATCTCGGCTACAGGCATGTGATTGAGGTATAGTGCCAAATTTCCTTGTTGATTCTAATTTTTCTTTTTCTTTTTACTATGGATTGTTGTTTTATTCTTAGCATAGGTATGGGCTTGTGAGCACCGAGTCCTTCCATGCCGACCTTGTTCAATTTTGATATTGCTAGGAATTAGAAGACTCTTCCTCAAGGCTAGCCCTGGAGGTTCAGTAGGAGGTATACCCATACCACCTCGGACATATCAGCATTTAGGCAGATGCTGAATGGTCTAGCCTAGGATTGGGTAAGTCAATATTCCACACTGCTTTATTTCTTTTTTCTCCTTTTTTCCTCATTGAACTTGCCATTCTTTCTGCTATGATTTTTCAAATTGTGAAGTACCCATAGGGACAAATTACTTAGTTTCCTAAAATTTTCTAGGCAGCCGTAGGGTACCAGTAGGGGGGGTTACTCTTGCCTGTGGTCTTCTATGACATGTACTACCTTGGGAAGAGGGTGTACAACTTGAAGCTTCATTCGGACAAGAGGAGGGTGCACCATAATGTGCCTTATTACATGTTGTCCATTCAGTCCATCGGGTTAGAGTAGGACATTATCACTACGCGCAAAGGCTCGACATTCACCAACCATTTTGCCACTTTTATGATTGGCGCATATGCCATTTTCGTGCGGACCCAACTATTGGTCCATGTCCCTCCACTGGTTGAGTTTGACCCTTTTACCAAGGCAGAGGAGCTAGATAGAGATCAAAGCGGTGCTCCAGCATGAGTAAGTTTTATTTCCTTTATTCTGATCTTGTCTTTGCCCTAGTGTCTTGTTCTATTTGCTTATTGTTTATGCTTTATTATTGCAGCGAGAGCAGCGCAGGAAGCGTGTCCAGAAGGGCTTTGATTCAAAGGCTCCAAATGTGACTATCATTGGTGGTAAGCCGAAGCGTTGTCCAGGTGCTCCATTTTCTTTTATTTTTGAGCGCCTTGGGTGGGCTACACAAGTATGCTAGAGACCCACATTGTGAGCCCATATCGAATGACTCCCCTAGGCTGCACCCATGTAAGGTTCCTTTCTCTTTTTTGATTCCTTTTTTGTATCACTTTATATTCTTATTGGCCACCCCTGTCTTATTTCACGGGTATCTATTACTGACTACAATGAGGTATGTTAGCTGTATAAAGAACTGGGCCTCAAGCTTGCTATGGTGAGGCTTTGGGATTAGCATATATCTATGAGTAATAGAATAGAGATAAACAGTATGCAATGCATGCATGATATGAAATTACTAATTAATTTTAGATGTATGCAAAGAGCTAGCATGGCACCTCCGGCAGGTCGAGGTTGTGAGTTCTAGTATGGCGGGCAAGCTGGTCGTGAAACTAGACCCAAATTAGTCATGGTCGAAGAGACTGAGGAGTCTGGGAGTGACGATTTTGAGAAGACGACACAATATGCGTCTTAAGGCAGCTAACCTTTTCCATTATTTCTTTTGTTTCGTCTTTTGCTATTTTTCCTTTGTAATATAGGATTGACTCGATTCGAAGTTTTTTTGTAGAGATTTTGTCATACATTTATTTATTCAAAGCGAAAGCTATTATTGATTGTGATTTCAAAACTAGACCCTAGGAAATTCCAATACGGTTCCAACAGCATGACAATCAGCACAATGAGACGTCGTTTAGGTCTCAATTAAATCCCCAAAAACCCTGAAATCAAAGGGGAAGGGCATTTTAGTAAAAAGCCATAATCAACGCCTATCACCTTAGCGACAGCGCTGATCTGGCCATCACCGGGACATCTAATCGGCACCTATACAGGGCTCAATAGAGCTGATTTTGAGGAGGCCAGCATCGATCAATTGTCGCTCAACCCCCTCTTATTGCTTAATCAAGCGCTTCTCAATCGTCAACGACTATCACTCTCCTATTTTATGATTCTAAGTTCATAAACTCTGATTTTTGCTCTTCTTCCTTAGTCAAGCAAGAACCCAACTTGGTTCTCAAAAGCCGATCCTTTTGACTTTCATTTCAATTACACTTTGACCATCCTTAGGCTAAAACTATTAGTTAGTTGATTTTTTAACAATTAATTTAGAAATTGACTAATAACCTGACAATTAACACTACTATAAGACTATAATTATGGTCCTTGCGCCCTACCTAAGCTTATATTGGAGGAGGACTCGACCTCTTTAGTCGACAATAATCATGGAGCTTCGATTCAGCCACGTCACAAGCATGAGGGTATAATCATTCAAAATCAAAAATTTGTCAATTAGGCCCAGTCCGTCCGGCACCAGTCCGGCACCTGTCCGGCACCTTCTCAACTGTTAAGCTTGGTCTGTCCAGCACATTTCATGCTTTAAAGCCCGATCTGTTTGACAAAAAAATTGGTAAAACTAATTTTCAACTAAGTCCTGTCTGCTTGGCAAATCCATAAGCCCACTCTAAGAGTGGCACTTTCAAAACCCTGCCATCCCAATCGATGGTAGAACTTCGTGCCCCTTGATCCTCATACAAACAAGGTATGAAGACATGCCTATGGATTCCAGCCTAAGTAATGGGACCTTGACCGAATTGATCGATCGGGATTGAGGGAAATATGGCACATGACCTATAATCCCTTATAAGTGAGGCTAGAGTCAGGACTCCCTTCAAATTACACACCTTTTAATTATTACTTTTAATGCACTACATTCCAGATATTGCCAAGCATTATTAGTATTTTCATGCATTAGTAAACTGACATTCATTCAAAACAATGCCTTTAATCTCTCAATTAGAACTAAATTGTTGATTCATACACAAAGAAGTGAAAAACGTAGTCCCCGAACCCAATGATTTGAGGCTAGTACATTTTATCAATTGTGGCACACTAAAAGAGTCAATCACGAGATTTTTACCTTATATTTTCCTTGAAAAAAAAATTAAATTAAGGTGGTAGCTCTAACACACCACACACAGTCAAAGCGCTCCAAAGAGCCAACCTGACATCACTTAAAGCGCTAAATCAAGCCATAAACTGACAAATTGATTATCAGACCAATAAAAAAGAACCATTAGGGAGTTCCACCAAATTTTCATGGTGAATCGACTAATGGGCCCGTCTAGATAGACTCCATCCTCCGGATCTTTTCCATGGCACTCGAGAGGCGGCTCATAGCTGGCGACTATACTAGGCACTCTATACATTTTTTAAACTAAAACATGTAGCAAGAGGATTACCAAGTAGGCTTCAAATCTTCAGTTTAGGTCTAATTGAGAAATCACCTTTACATACATACAACTACATCATTTGGGATCCTTTCCCATCATTAGAATTCAACAAACCGAGTTGCTATTATCACTTAGAGGCAATCTTCCTTAGAGTTGCCCCAGGTTGAGAAAGCTACAAACCCAACCTCTGAACCTCTGTTCCTTATGGTAAGGTAAAGGGTTTGACGTACCAATCATTCCATTTGATATGACATGATCAAATGATGAGGTATATACCAACTCTAATAGTTAGGACCCTTAAATCAATCCACCAAAAGCATGCAATGACCCTAAATTTGATCCCTAGGATTATATGCACTTGAACATCATCAAACCATTTTAGCATAACATTCATGCATTCAAGCATTACATGTTATGGACCAAGAGTCAACCTAAGCACCAACCAGTGGTCAACCTAAACACCAACTAGTGGTCAACCTAAGCAATAATCTAGTGGTCAACCTAAATACCAATCCCTACCTGAGGAGATGTACCTGACTAAAATCCTCGTATCACCAAAAGCCTCAAATCTGACTGGAGCATCCAAATTATCCTAAGCCTCAAACCTGAATTGAGCATCTTTACTTCCTTCTATTACCAAAGCCTCACACACCAATCTGAGCACCTCAAATTACCAAAAACCTTAAGTCAAACCTAAGTACTCATTATCCTTAAACTATGGCCAATGCCTGAGTCATGCCCTCAGATCTTGGCTCGTGCATTACTTCTCCCTATCTAAAGACCTAAACCTCACCAAAGCACCTCAAATTAACTAAAGCCTTAAACCTGACCTGAGCACCTCAAATCACTAGAAGCCTTAAATCATACCTAAGCACTCAGTAATCCCCAAACTAGGGGCAATGCCTGAGTCGTGTCCTTAACTCTTGGCTCATGTATTGCCTCCTCCCATCTTACAAAAGCCTCAAACACTAACCTGAGCACCCCCATCTACACGAAACCTCAAACACTGACCTGAGTCACCAAACCCCAACAGTGTATGCTTCTGAGAAACTCATTGACAACTGTATACTAATGAATCCTTTGTTTGCTTCTTCCAGAGAATGACAACAACTATGGTTGTTCCTAATGATCTCAGAGCTATGATGGAAGAAATGCTTCGAGAACAGGAAACATGCTTTCGAACCATGTTAGCTAAACAGAACAACTCACTCCCGAATACCATGACCATTCGGAGAGAGACTATTCTTGTAATGCTCCTCCAAATTCAACTGAAGGATCTAATGAACAAACCACTACTCAATCCAATGGAAATTAGATTGCCCGAGGGTCGATTCCTCAAATAGGGACCACTTTTGACACCACTGCCACCCCGAGTCGGATAGGGGATGACTCTACCTCTCCTGAGGTCAAAAGGATGATGGAAAAGATGGATTCTTTTGAAAAATTCCTCAAGAGCATTAAGAAATATGAGGATGATATCGATGTGGACTCTCTCCCACTCTTTTTAGAGGCTAGGCTACCTACTGAATTTGAGATTCCTGCCATTGAAAAATTCAATGGCACAATTTGCCCCAAGACTCATCTGAATATGTATGTGGGTTGCCTTACTCCTCTTGATGTAAATGATTAGCTCTTTGCTCAATTGTTCCAACAATCCTTCATTGGTGCTGCTCTTCGTTGGTTTGTCATCCTAGACAATACCAAAAAGAGAACTTGGGATGGGATTTGCAATGCTTCCAACCAACAGTATCACTATAATTTGGAGATTGACATTACTAGGAGGGACTTGAAGACTACCAAATCGGGGGCCTAAGACTCTAATTCTTCGTTCCTTACAATGTGGAGAGGCAAGGCTACCCAAATGCTTAATTTCCCTTTTGACCAAGAATAGATTGACATCATTATCAAGAATCTCCTCCCTTCTTACCAGAATCACGTAAGGAGACAGTACCTTCCAAACTTCTAAGCTCTCATTGTTACTGCTACCAAAACGGACCTGATCTAATTAGGCTAGATAAAAAAGGATCAAGCTTCATCCTCTAGACACAAGAAGCCACAAACCAATTATCATGCAGTTCCTCTCATCCCTTAAAAAAGTGGTGAGGTGGCTAATCTGACCAGTCAAAGACAACTTCTTCCTCCTCCACCACCACATCCAGTTGCCCAACCACACAGGCGAAACTTTACAAACTTAGGGTTTCCTCTTTCTTTCATTTTCCAAAAGGCTATGGATGACAAGTTGATATAGCCCTTGAAACCAAGACCTTTGGCTAATCCCATCCCAAAACACTATAACCTAAACTCCTTCTACTCTTTCCATCAAGGACCTGGACACAAAATAGACGAGTGTAAGGCTCTGAGGCACAAGATCCATGACCTAGTGGAATGTGGCCAAATACTCCCTTTTCAACCCCAAGCAAACATAAACACTAACCCCCTCTCACATCACCGAAATAACATCCACATGATCCATTAAGAGCCAAATTTTGACTTGGTCTCTTTAATTCACTCAATCCTAAACAACTCATATTGCGTCATAAACTTGAATGATGTACTTGAGGAAATCAATGCCATCACTTGTAGAGGGAGACAATACCTATCTCCTCCTCTAGAAGCTCTACCCAACATAGCCACCTTGGCTAAGGACATGCTAGTTTCAGCTCTGGACCCCAACCTGAAAACTGTCTTGGAACAGCTGAAGAAGACCAAAGCTAACATCTCTATATGGGAGGTTAATCCAGTCCTATCTTAATACTCACCAAGCCCTAGTGAAGGCTATGAATCAGTGTCAGACTATTATTGTTGTCACTCTAGAGGCCTTAGTGGCATTTATCACTGGGAATCCCTTAGCATTGGCTCTCTATTTTTCTGTGTCAAGCCTTGACTCCGACCACCAGAGGAATTGTCCGCTTTAGATATTGTCGGTTCCATCCCATACTAGATCGGCAAGACCCGCACGATTTTGTCCTGCAGGTGAAATGGGAACTTCCTTGGAGGTCACCCATCCTAGGATTTCTATCAAGTGAGCACGCTTAACCCTGGAGTTCTTCCAACTCTTCGTCCATTCCACCAAAAGGCGCCTCTCATGATTAGTTACCCCCTTTTCAATATATGATTTGATTCATTCCTGTGTCCCGTATTCCACTACCCTAGCTAGCTTGCCATCCTAGAAGCTCGCCAAGAACCCTCTCTACCTGCCCTTTTAGGATCGCTTTGCCAGGTCGGGATGTCACAGCCCACCAGCTTTCGCGTGTTTCATCTTCGAACCATATATCTACTAGAGGGGGTCAGGCTCTGATACCACTAAATGTAACACTCACTGCCCAATCCCGGAGGATCAGATGATGAATGCCACATTCGGTGCTGGAGCACCGTCTTATCGTACTTAATACCTCTAGATCGTAAATTAGAAGTGGCTAAATTTTCATAAGGAGGTAAGTAACTTTCTTTTTAAATAGGGTTTAAGGAAAATTCCTACGAAAAATTCACAAGAGTTTCCCTTAAAAATTCAACTTGCCACACGGAGAAAATAAATACACTTCCAATATAAATTCTCCTCCAACCCTAAAACTCCAATCAGCGCAAAAATCACGCAACACTTCTATATGGTCGTATCAATTCACTTATGTACTATCATTTTAATTCACCATTCATTCCAAGAAATACTTACCAACATTCATACACCATAAATATAACAAGATAGTAATACTTAAAATAATCACCAATCTCATTAATTACAACCTCAATACCTTTTACAATATTTTCTATACATGCCAAAATCACAAATTACTATATGTCCTACCCAAAAATAATATTTCTACTCTGATGCTACTCCTTCGGTCTTCAAGTAACGTCCACAGCTCTTAACTTGTGTGTGATAAAAATCAACGCGCTGAGTGGAAGACTTAGTGGTGCTAAACAATTATCAATTAAAATAACAAAGAATTACTGAAGCAACAAATCTTAAATACGCTTTAAAATACTCAAGTCAAATATAAATTAAGTACTGAAAATGTACTAATTAAATTTAAATATTTCAAGAATCATAAAGAAGTTCATAAATATAAGTATATCCTCGTTTTTCTATAGCAGAATAAAATTTCATTCTTACCTAGGGGATCATACATATAAAAAGAAATATAAATAGATTCGATTTATGAATCACATAATTGTGGCCTATTAAAGCGCCACCACATATCACATAATTGTGGCTTATGAAAGCGCCACCACATATCACATAATCGTGGCCTGTGAAAGTGCCACCACATGTCACATAATAAGCGCATCCGCCTATTCATAAGGGATGATAACCCTAACATATGATCATAGCTTTCACATAACAGAATGGCCTGATAAGCCCAACATGCTCACATAACGAAATCAATCTCATCATACTACATTTCGATCGTGCATAGTAGAGCCCTAAATAAATCCGTTCTTTCACAAATGATCTTATTTCTTATACACAATTCCTTATCCAAACATTTAAAACTTAATTCTAATTATTTTAAAATTACTTAACTTACAACTTGTAAATACTCATTAAGTCCTCTTATGTTTAAAACCAAAATCATACTTTCTTAATACATAAATATACATAGCTTAAAACACTTAAAAGTTAACATTTAAAAGATAAAAACAAGCCTTACCCACTAAAGAAGGTTCGACCTCTTATTGAAAACAAAGGAGGAATGGTTCCTCCATTAAAAGTCTTAATTCCTGAATCAATTTCACTACTTAAAACCATAAAAATCATTACTTGAAATAATTGACCACAAAATCCATTTTGACACATTCAAACCTTCTTTAAGTCTTGAAAAATGCTAAAGCATTGGAATTCAAAGTAAAGCTTTAAACCATCATCCAATTGCTTATAAACAAACTCATTTAAGTTAAAATCAAAATTAGAAATCAAAGAAAACAAAGTGTCCTTCACCTACATAGGTTTGGCAACTTCTTCCAAATCAAAGGGAAAATGGTTTCTTTTCAAAATAATCACACTCTCTTAAAAGAATACCATATCAAAACACAATTACCATCAAAGGAAATCAAAGCAAAGAACAAAATCAAAGGCCTTCCCCTTTAGGGAGGTTTGGCCAACCATGGGGAAGAGGAAAGGAGTTGTTCTTCTCCCCATTCAAGCATTTTATTAATCTTAAAATATATAGAAAATCATGTAAAAGCATTCAAATACTCATTCCCTAACTCTATTCGCACAATTCTCAAAATTCCATTTAAAAACCTAAAAATTGAAAACTTAAGAAAATGAAAGGGGAATAGAGATATTAGTGCAACTATAACAATCTATTTATTTAGTGTCTTTTTCAGTGTCAGTAATAGTGCTTTACCAGTCTGTGAATAGTACCATTGATCCGGGACTTAGTATTATTTTAGTCTGAAAAAATTACTACGTGTGTCTAATATTTTATTTAATATTTTTGGAGCATGTTTGCATGATTTAGGTGGGTAGAAAATTTTTCATGAATAGTTTTGGAGAATTAAGGCATTTAACGAATAGTGTTTTCTAGTGTAGTATGTTAATGAATAATTGAGGAATTATTTTTATGGAATTAATTTAATTAATTGGTGGAGTTAAATGATAATTAGAGGAAAATTATTTGATGAATATTTAGAGCCATTGGATGAGAATACTAAGGACTTGATCATAGCCATTCATTTGGCATAAAAGAGAGAAGTTAAGTTTGACTTTGCCACTCAAAGTGATAACACACCAAGCAACACTATTCACTCTCCTCTTCCTCCCTTCTCCACGCCATTCTCTCTTCTCTCCTTCTCTTCCATTTTCTTCAATTTCTTACCTCTAAACTACACCCAAATTGCCTAATTAAGCCTTGAATTAATAATCAAACATTAAGAACTAAGAAAAAGGAGTAGGAATTTTGAGTCTCTAAGCTTGGAATTTGGAGTTACCATTGAAGCAAGTAAGTTGTGACTTTTAGAATTTGTGATTTAATAAGTAGAATTTAAGGTTTAGACTTGTAATGGATGCTTTAAATCATGCTCCATCTATCTATTGTGTTAGTTTTTTATTTTAATGTAAATTTTTCCTACTTAAAGAGGTTGGTGAATCGTCTCTTAAAGGGAAGGAAAAAGCTAAAGAGTAGAGCTTTATAAGCTCCTTCAAGCTTGATTAAGAGGGCAAGTAGAGAGGGTTCCTGGTGAGCTTCTAGGATGGCAGGCTAGTTAGGGTAGTGCAATACGGGACATAGGAATGAATCAAATCATATATCAAAAACGGAGTAACTAATCATGAGAGGCGCCTTTTGGTGGGATGGCTGGAGATTCGGAAGAACTCCAGGATTAAGCGTGCTCGCTTGACAAAAATCTTAGGATGGGTGACCTCCTGGGAAGCTTCCATTTCACCTGCGGGACAAAATCGTGCGGGCTTTACCGATTTAGTATGGGATGAAACCGGCAAGATCCAAAGCAGATAATTCCTCTAGTGGTTGGAGTCAGGGCGTTACATTTAGTGGTATCAGACCATAGGTTTAGACGATTCTAGGATATATGTTTGGTGTGAGAGTTTATTTAATTTGGAGTAATTACATAAGTGATTTAAGTTAAATACATGCCGTATTAGTCTATTTTGGAAATTTCTCTCTGATGCGAACCTTTTGGTCTTTATAGGTTTCAGTTATGTCTCAGCATCTGTCTGATGATGAGGTGGATAGTTATGCCCCTCCAAAGGGTTCTATGCTAGAGGGTGGTGTACCAGTTGGAGGTGCCGCTAGGGGTGTTCTGGGTTCTGATGCAAAGCGCATCTCAGTTATAGGGCAAGCTGCTGCAGGTCCTACAGGGCCTAATCAGGGTGACTTTGTCCAATAGTTGGTAGCTGCTTTGAGACAGGTAGCGGGAGCTGTTCCCCAGGCTCCAGTCACACCAGCCATGATCCTTCCGTAGTAGAGTTCTGGCTCCAAACCTTGTCCTCTAGATCTCAGATAAAATTAGGACCCACTATCTTACCCTCACTAAGCTCCGTCCAAAGCCTCAAATGGAGCCATCTGAATACTCGACTGATAACTGTTATTGTATGCAAACTCAACCAGCCAAATATACTTCTCCCAACTGCCTCAAACTCTATCACACAAGCCCTCAACATATGCTCAAGAATCTGAATCACCCACTCTGACTGACCATCTGTCTGCGGATGGAAGGCTGTGCTGAAGTGTAGTCTAGTACCCAGAGCCTCATGTAGCTTCTTTTAGAATCTTAAAGTAAATCTTGGGTCTCTATCAGAGATAATGAAAGAAGAAACTCCATGAAGTCTCACAACCTCATCAATGTAGAGCTCTGCGTACTACTCCATAGTGTAGTTAGTCCTAACAGGAAGAAAATGTGCTGACTTAGTCAATCTATCGACTATGACCCAAATAGCATCTTTCTTCCTAGGTGTAATAGGCAAACCAATCACAAAATCAATGGTGATCCTATCCCATTTCCACTTCGAAATAGAGATAGGGTGTAGCAAACCCGATGGGACTTGATGCATCGGAGCCTCAGTAAGCATCGCCTTAAGCCTCTCAAAACTACTCTAGCATCTATCAGTCCACTCAAAACGGACATCCTTACGAAGGAGTCTAGTCAAAGGGTCTGCAATAAGGGAAAACCCCTTGGGAAACCTCCTGTAATATCCAACCATACCTAAGAAACTATGAATCTCTATGACATTCTTAGGTGGCTTCCAATCAAGCATTGCCTCAATCTTCTTCGGATCTACCCGAATATCCTCTGCAGAGACGACATGTCCTAAGAAAGCAACCTCAGTCAACCAAAACTCGCACTTACTGAGTTTAGCATATAGCCATCGGTCTCTCAAAGTCTACAGAAATATCCCTAGGTGGTGATCATGATCCTGTCTAGTCAGAGAGTACACCAAAATATCATCAATGAAAACCACCACAAGCTGATGCAAGTAAGGATGAAAGATCCGGTTCATCAAATCCATAAACACTAGTGGAGCATTAGTCAACCAAAAACTCATAGTGGCCATATCGAGTCCTAAAAGTAGTCTTAGGCACATCTGATTCTCTAACACCCAACTGATGATACGCTGATCTCAAATCAATCTTCGAGAACACAGTGGCCCCTCTGAACTGATCAACTAAATCATCTATCTGAGGTAATGGATAACAATTTTTCACAGTCACCTTATTAAGCTGCCTGTAGTCAATGCACAATCTCAAAGTCTCATCCTTTTTCTTCACAAACAATACTGGAGTGCCCCAAGGGGATATACTAAGTCGATAAAACCTTTGTCAAGCAACTCCTGAAGCTGAATCTTCAACTCTCTCAACTCAGTAGGAGTTATCCGATATGGAGCAATAAATATCGGTGCGATACCCGGCATAACCTCAATACTAAACTCAACCTCTCTCACAGGAGGTAAACCAGGCAAATTCTCAAGAAAGACATCCGGGAAGTTACACACCGTTGGATTCTCATGGACACTGGGAGATCTCTACTCAGGCTCAAGCACATAGGCTAAGAATACCTCACAGCCATATTGTATCATCCTCCTAGCAGTACTGGCTGAAATAACATTAGAGAGGTAATCCATCCTCTCCCCCACAACTATAATCTCCTCTCTAAACGAAGTCTAAAGTGTAATCCTCTTACATCTACACTCAACAATAACCCCATGCTGAGATAGCCAATCCATACCAAAAATCATGTCGTATTCCCGAAAAGGCAACTCTATCTATAACACCCATCGCCTAATCTTAGAGTACCAGACGACGGATGCCACATTCGGCGCCGAAACACCGACCTATTCTACTAATTAACTCCAAAATACACATTAGAAGTAGTTATGTTTCCTTAGTGAGGCAAGTAATTAAAATATAAAATATAGATTTTAGGGAAAATCTTATGGAAAATAAAATTTAAGAATAAAATAAAATTTTGCAAGAGCTTCCCTTAAAAATTAACTTGCCACAAAGAAAATATGCACACTTCCAGTATAATTTCTCCATACCCCAAACCTCCAATTCAATACAGAATGACACACGCACTTCTAAATATGCATCCATTTTACGTAGGTTCTCTCATCCATATTATAATCCATTCATTTCAAGAATATATACATCATTAATCATTCACCACACATAAAATCAAGAATTAATATTTAATCGGCCATTGATCTCATTAAATATAATCTCAATATTTACAACTCCAACATTATTTATAATAAGTCTATACATGCCATTCCCTCCCTATTTTTCTAAAATTGGCCAAACCTGACCTAGAGTAAGAGGCCTTTGTTTTGCTTCCATTCTTTGCTTGATTTTGGTTTAATTGTGCTGTATGATAAGTAATCATATAGTGGTTTAAATCCCTATCTTGTATTATAAGTATTCATGAACTTATAAGATGTAAAGAAAGCTTAAAATGTGTGAAAATGAGTTGTGTTTAAATGATGAATGGTAAAGGTTTTTAATGTGTTTAAGTATGTGATTTTAGCGTGAATCAGACTTAGAATCTATCGAACATGCAATTAAAGGCTAAATTGCATAAATTTAAAAGTTCGGCGAGATATGGGTGCTCGGACCCGAAATCTAAAAAAATATCATTCTTTGCCCGAGGACCGAGATATGGGTGCTCTGATCCTTTAGAATGAACGTCTGGTTAGCACAATTGATTTAAAAAGTAAAATAAAATTTCTAAAAGAAAATCAGGTTTAGCTAATTGGATTTAATAAATTGATTTAAACAAATCAAATTATTTCATTAGTTATTAAAGGGAATAATTAAATTAAACATATGCTCAAAGAAATATTGAATTCAAAATGATAAATAAATTTATGAAGGATATAATTAATTAGTTGCTTAAAAATATAGACATATGACATTGAAAAAGATAGAATGCATATAAAAATTTATATAAGAGTATTGAGAATTCAAAAAAAAAAAAAACATAGAACGGAAACAAAAAAATTAAAGTATATTGCGAGACTCAATTATAGGTTGGGATAACCCACAGAAATGGCTTAAGAGTCTATAAGTAGAGAAGGAAAGTGTAACACCCGCTACTCAGTCCTCAGCACCATCCTATTAACTTACCGATCTTGGCATTAATTAAAAGTGGCTAAGTATTCATAATATTAGCAAGCAATAATTTTTTTTTATAATGCTTAAGGTAAATCTTGTAGAAAAACTACAAGAGTTTTTCCTAAAAGTGAATTGCCAAATCAAATGAAAACAAAACACTTTCAATTATAATTCTCCAAAACCCCAACAAACACCAAATTAGGACAAACCACAAGCAATTCTTTAAATCTCTAGCCATTCAATAATATATTATAACTCACTAAAAAGATCATAATCAAATGACATCAAATATTAATATATCAAGTTTTATGGTTCTATACATACATTCCAACTTCAAACATAATCCTACATCCATTCATTAAATGAATTACATATTTAATTCCATGCACTCGTGCTTATATATATATATAAAGTAAATGTATTACATAATTTACATACTCAATTAACACACATTCCCTAAGAATCAAATATACATTAAGCCAGCTATTTTCCTACTCGAATTAGAAGACACCCTATGAAGTCTTCATGGAGGGAGATCACCAAGGCATTCTTATGATCGAATCTGAGATCTCAAATCTTTGTTCTACTCTTTTCTTAGTTTTTCTCTTTTTGTAAGACTTCAAGTACTCAAGTTGTGTAAAGAATCAAAGGAGCCGTCTACGCTATCATTTGACTAGTTTTTATCTCTAAACTCTTGATCTTGTTTTATTTCCATTAATTCATATTGTTTATGGAATTATTTCCAAATCTAGTTGAGTTTTATTTAATTATTATGTCAAACTAAACTTTCATACTAGGGATTTGATGTAGCTTAACTTGTACTCCAATTTATGATATTAGATTTGTTTTTCTTTGTTCAAGTTATAATTTATTATTGAACTTAATGCTTCAAGGTAGAGTTTCTCCCTTGGATTGATCTATTTTATTAATCACTATCGAAAGAAGGGTTTTTGATAAGAAAAGGGTAATAAATTACATGAGAATAATAACTTGATGTGAAAGCTATATGGTTTGACTCATGCGGGGTTTTCATAATTTAACGACCTTAAGTTATGAGTTCTTGAACAAACCATAAAACTTAATGATCTAATTCATGTTTGGTTGCGCTATTAGGAGAGAGGTAATTAGATAGGATTAAAATAGCTAACAATAAATAGGGAGAGCATGTTAGTGACTTTAGGGTTGTTTCCCCTACTTGAACAATTTAAATTGATTAGTAAACTAATAAAGCAAATTGAGTAGAGTTAAGTGAAATCAACATCCCTAGTACTTTTAAACCTTGATTTCTTTTCGTCAAATATTATTGTTTGAATTCTTTTCTACTGTTTTATTCTATTTTATTTTACTTCTACAATTATTCTCCTTCTTATCATTTAAATAATAGTAGATTAAGATAATTTTGGTACTTGGTGTACAATCTTTGTGGGACGATACTCTACTCACTCTTTATTACTTGTTATGATTTCGAACACTTGTGAAAAGCGTTGTCAACAGTAAAATTCACATTTTTCAATATTAACAATAAAGAAAATGAAATTCCATATGAAAACACATTTTTATATATTCTCTCATTAAAATCGTAGTTCTCGTAAAACTCAATTAATAGCTTTATAAGAAAGCACTTAACAATGGCAATAGAAATCCTTTAAATAAAATTCAATAGTTGTCTAATATAAAAATAATGGAATAGCATCAATACCATTTCGATAAAATATCCATTCAAGGATTCAACAACATTCCATTTTGTAACGCCCTGACTCCAACCACCAGAGGAATTGTCTGCTTTGGATCAAGCCAGTTCCATCCCATACTAGATTGGCAAGACCCACACGGTTTTGTCCCATAGGTGAAATGGGAACTTCCCAGTAGGTCACCCATCCTAGGATTTCTGTAACACCCACGGCCCAATCCCAGAGGATCAGACGACGAATGCCACATTCGATGTCAGAGCACTGTCTTACCCCACCTAAAAGTATAAAACATATATTAGAAATGACTGTGTTTTCATAAGGTGGCAAGTAGTACTTGAATAACATTTTTATTTTAAAATAAGTAAATAAAAGCTTAGGGAAATTCCTATGAAAAATTCACAAAAGTTTCCCCTAAAAATCGACTTGCCACACAAAGAAAATAAAGCACTTCCAATATTCACTCCAAACCCCAAGACTCCAAATAAGAACAACAAATCACGTAGCACTTCTATATAATCATAACATTCATCATAGATTCTATCTTAATATAGTATCATCAATTCATAGAACAATTGCTATTGATCATTCACTTTAAATTCTCATATAAATCAAAATTATAAATAATCCCAAATCTCATTAATTTACAATTCAATATTTACAACCTCAATCTTTTACAATAATATTATACATGCCATAATTTACATCCTACTACATGTTCTACCCAAAATAAAATTTCCTCTTTGATGCTTTGCCTTGGGTGGTCTTCAAGTAGCACCCACTGCTCACAACCTACGCGTGATGAAAATCAATGCGCTGAGTGGAAGACTCAGTGGTGCTAAAAAAATATCGAGGAAAAAAAAAACAAAAATTGCCAAGGCACAAGTCTCAAATACAATTTTAAAGAATATACGAGTCACATATATATTATGTATCGAAGACGTGCCATTAAAGTTAAAATATTTGAAAAGCATAATGGGGCTAGTTCATAAAAATAAGTTTAAGATTTAACAAAAGTAAGAGAAATTTCATATTCATAAATACATTTCCTTTTCCTTCATAACGGAATAGAATTATTTTTAGTTTAGGCTCATATGCATTCT